>JACXGM010018991.1:0-18668 GCA_016801145.1 Umbra pygmaea | reverse complement strand
ACTTTCAGAGTTATTGTCATTGTTCAGCACGACCAAACATAACACTTTCAGAGTTATTGTCATTGAGACAAAGAAAAATCTTATCAAACCATATTTTGAGATATCTTAAGCAGTTAAGCAAGGGCTGAAGTGTGTCCTTATCATTGTTTTTTTACAGGCAACTAGATTTTTACATTGTCTGCAAAACAATGGAATGAAATGTTATGTTTTTTTTAAATGGACCCCAAGGACAAGATGTACAAGGAAAAGAGTGTGTGTCCAAAAATTGAACCCTGGGGGACCCCACAAGAAAGAGGGGCAGCATTTACAGAGAAAATATAATGGGTCCCAAAAGGAAACCCTGGGGGACCCCACAAGAAAGAGGGGCAACATTTACAGAGAAAAGAGCATGGGTCTCAAAATGGAACCCTGGGGGACCCCACAAGAAATAGGGTCAGCATTTACAGAGAAAAGATCATGGGTTCCTAAATGAAAACCTTAGGGGACCCCACAAGAGAGAGGGGCAGCATTTACAGAGAAAGGAGCATGGGTCTCAAAAAAATGGAACTCTGGGGGACCTCATAAGTGAGAGGGGCATCATGTACAGAGAAAAGATCATGGGGTCCCAAAATGGAACCCTGTGGGACCCCACAAGAGAGAGGGGCAGCAGATGAAGAGCAATTACCAAGGTGGACAGCAAAACTACTATCTGTCAAGTAAGATTCAAACCATTTGAGGGCCATGCCTGTAATGCCAACACTTTGAGTCGGGATAAAAGAATAGTGGTTGAAAATGTCAAAGGCAGCAGAGCTTCCGGAGTCAACCGCTAAGAGAAGGTCATTACTAACTCTTGGAAGGGCAGTTTCAGTACTGTGGCGGGGCTTAAAACCAAACTGGAACTTTTCATAAGATAAGTTAAGATAATGAGTTTTACCAAACTTAACTGCTCCCTGGTATTTATATAATGTGTCCTGTAAAATCTGAAATGACAATTGGAGTTTGTCCATTTTCCACTTTCTCTCAGCTTCTCTGCACGCACGTCTGAGAGATTCATTCAGCCATGGTTCTGAAAGTGGTTTGTTGCATTTCTTCCTCGGAGGAGAAACAGAGTCCAGCATCTCAGCACAAGTACAGTCAAAGAGGTTGGTGAGTTCTTCAAAATTAAGATTACAATCTTCGAGATTATACAGCACTGAGACTTTAAAAGCAGCAGAAAACTGTGAGGCAGTTAGAGGGTTAAATGCATGTACACAGCGTGCGGGAGCAACAGTAGAAATGTCCGAGCAGGGGACAACCACAGTAAGTAAGACTGGCTGATGATCTGAAATACATCTTTGTCCCATATTTCACTAATGGCAACACCTAAGCCATTAGACAACACGATATGAATTCCCTACACTATGTAGTGTTTTGTTACACAACAGCAACTCCTAAAATTCAAGATATTTATCAAGTCGGACCTGTGATTACCACAAGTCCTGTTGAAATAAAATGATTCAAATTAGTGTACACATGACTATTTTATGTTTTATAAGTGTATAAAAGGAATTTTTATTTATTTAGAATGAAGAAACCAACGAACATTGGCTGTTGGATTTCTCAGTTTGTAACCCCACCCAACAGCCCACTTCATCCCGGAGGAATACTATACATTTTTTAGCTCCAAGCTGGCCCGGTACAACATGCTACCCAGCGGGACATTTGTACATGGGTACACCATCCATACGACATTTGTAGATGGGTACACCATCCATACGACATTTGTACATGGGTACACCATCCATACGACATTTGTACATGGGTACACCATCCATACGACATTTGTACATGGGTACACCATCCATACGACATTTGTACATGGGTACACCATGTATTTGTACATGGGTACACCATCCATACGACATTTGTACATGGGTACACCATGTATTTGTACATGGGTACACCATCCATACGTGATGGACAAGGACTAGCCTGAGTCAGCCCTGCAGTGGGAAATAGGCAAATAATGCTTTAAGTGGTTTCCCCAAATCCAACGGAAACTGCAACTCATGACGACGTTTCCAGTCTCAAAATTATTGAACCCCCACAGTAGAATCTCTCAAAAACAGCACAAATATGCAGAACAGGTGTTGTTTCAAGCACACCAAATACATCAAGGGCCTATTAGTGACATTAGTTGTGCTTGACCTGGAACACATGAAATACCTGAACTGGCTAGGGGTTTGTTGAGTTACACATTTTACTGCATGTGAGAAACATGGCTAAGTCAAAAGAATGGTTAAAAAACAATGCCAGAGGCTGGTGTCTGGCTATGCATCTCAACAGAAAAACAGTGCTCTACTAGTTCAATACCTGTCACAACACACAGTAACACAAATAAAAGGCAGCCTATGGACGGGAGTAGCAGGTCATAATCAGATTGAAATAACTGTGAAAAACTGAAGTATGAAAGCAGTATCAAACGTAAGATAAAAACAGAAAGGTAGAATCAGCCAGAATTAGAGGTTACTATGCTAATGAGAACAGGTGGGTTTTTAATAAGGACTTGAAGACAGACAAGGTAGGGGCCGTTCTAATCTGTAGGGGCATGGAGTTCCAGAGACGAAGCCCTGCTACCACAAATGCACGATCACCTCTACGCTTAAGTCTAACGCGAGGGACTACCAGCAAAACCTGACCAAGAGATCGTAGGCTTTTAGTACTAAATTTACTTGCCATGAAGGGGTTGAATAATTCAGAGACTGGATAAGTCATCATCAGCTGCATGTGCAGTTGAATTTGGGAAAACCACCTGAAGCATTCACTGTGTTGAGCTATTTCATTTGCTTTTTTCAATTTGTTCATTGCAAACAGCTGAATGTCTGTACATTTTGACAATGAACCTGATTTGCAATGGCGGTTGAATAATTTTGATTGCATCTGTAATATAAGTGGGTATGTGATCACGTGTATATCGCTGTTTTTCCTTCCTGAACTTTATTGTACTTATCGTTACATACTTGTTGTTAATAAGTTTCTAGAGTTTGATTACTTTCTCATGTAAGAAATTAAAACAGATAGTTTATCTGGTTGGATGCCAATTATTTGATATTTGACATTGTGTTGTTATTTATCCAGATTATTTTCACCAGTACAACATGGCTAATAACACCAGAAAACAACTGAAAAGTATAGGCCAGTTTGAATATTGAAATACATGTCAACCACAATTTTATTCCCTTTACCCATTGAGTGGAAAGACAAATATATTCATCAAATTATTCAGTGAATTAAAACGTAAAGCTTTAAAATAACATTTGAACAATCAGTTCATTTCAGTGATTCATAATTCCCGTCACCAATAATTGTAGTGGTCATTATCAACAATAACAATATTTCACATGTTTCATTCTAGTGACCTTAAATGTCAGCACTTCCATTTCATTGGTGGAGGTTGATAAACACTAATGGGATAGCTGGGAAATGTCAAATAAGAAGCTTCAGAGGTGCTGGGAGCTTCTCCCAGACAAGTGTTTTTCCGCACCGATCTCAACCAAAAGGCTTCTCCCTTGTGTGTATTCTCATATGTGAAACCAAGTATCCTGAATGAGTGTATGTCTTGCCACACTGATCACAACTATAAGACGTATCCCCTGTGTGTATTCTCATATGCCTCACCAGGGTTCCTGACCGAGCAAATGCCTTTCCACACTGATCACAACCATAAGGCTTCTCTCCTCTGTGTAATCTCTGATGTAAAACCAAAGTTCCTGGTTCAGCAAATAACTTGCCACACTGATCACAACTAAAAGGCTTCTCTCCTGTGTGTATTCTCCTATGCATTACCAGGGTTCCTGAATGAGCAAATGTTTTTCCACAATGATCACAACCATAAGGCTTCTCTCCAGTGTGTATTCTCTGATGTCTACCCAAGACTCCTGACAATGCAAATCTCTTTCCACACTGATCACAACCATAAGGCTTCTCTCCTGTGTGTATTCTCTGATGTGCAAGCAGGGTTCCTGATCGAGCAAATCTCTTTCCACACTGATCACAACCATAAGGTTTCTCTCCTGTGTGTATTTTCATATGGTTCACCAGGCTTCCTGAGTCAGAAAATCTATTTCCACACTGATCACAACCATAACGCTTCTCCCCTGTGTGTATTCTCGTATGTATAACCAGTTGTCTTGATTTAGCAAATCTCTTTCCACACTGATCACAACCATAAGGCTTCTCCCCTGTGTGTATTCTCATATGTGTAACCAGGGATCTTGATTGAGCAAATCTCTTTCCACACTGATCACATCCATAAGTCTTCTTTCCAATGTATCTGTTTTGATGTTTCTTTAGGAGTTTGGTTTCAGCGATGCTCTTCTTTTCCTTGTCAAGATGTTGTTCAGACTCTCTTGATGATAAGCCCCTCCCTCTGAGGTGACAGTTAGAGCTGTGCACTGTGAAACAAAGACAGAGATGGTTCTTTATTAATGAAACAATGTCTGAAGATTGATAAAACATTATTTCTATTTGTAACAATGAAAAACCCCAATTCTCAAAAGTTGACACGTTTTACTTAAACCGTATATGTTTGAAAATATACACTAATTTCAAATCTGAGAACTGCAACACACTTCAAAGACTTTAAGACAGTCAACTGTTAACCACTGTGTAGGAGGTTGTTCCAATACCAACATTTTGACTGTGATACCGATACGTGCTTTGGTACCTCAGTTTCGACACCATGGCAAAATCATAACCATAAAAACACATAAAATAACCAAAAAACCAGGGGGTTGATTTTCAACATACGAGGTGGAGAGCTGGCATGTGTGACTTCAACTCGAGGAAGTTGTATTATAACTAGTAGCTAGAGACCAGTGGGAGAAGCAGGTGCGTGAGATTGGTTCAGCAATAAATACAATGTAGACTATGAATAAATAAAAACCCTGCCAAATACAATCTGTGTATTTAACTGTATTTTTCATGGCAGCATAATTTGACCTGAAATTGCGTACATGCTGCACAAAATGTGTGCAGGATGGCAGGTATGCAGTGGTACTAACAATTAGTGATGCACCGATACCACTTTTTCAATACAAATACCAATTGGAGAACTGAACTTTAAGTAGCGAACCAATACCAGTGTTTTAATGCTATATAACGTAAAGCTTGCATACACCCATTGTGCTGTCAGACTCACAGACTTGGGACATGTGTCTGAACTCTGAATGTCTGTAGTGAACCTTTTTGCAGTTACATCTTTCAGGAAATCCAAAAAGTAATTTTACTCTACCGCTCGAGAGGGCTGTTTCAGACACATTGCAACAGCTAGACTGGTGGATACACACATTTTACCAGCCACCATATTTTTCATCCAACAGCATTTCATATAGAGGTGCAAAACTTTTCTAACACTAACGTATGCGACAATATTGGTTGAATCAGCTTTTAATTTTTCTTTTGTACATTTATTTTAGAATAATCTGTTTGTCTGTGTGTACGCTTGTAGGCTTTTCTGGTTAAACAAGTGCACCTATTATCAGAATCCAATCATAAACACACACTCAAATAAACACCTGCCCTGTTTGACTGACAGCCCAATCTTCCAATGAACAGTTCCCATCCCGCTCCATGAATTTGAATCCAACCTTCTCAGATCATGGATAATATTATTGTATCATATTCCTCATTTACGTAACTAAATGCCTTTTGTCCTCGGTATTCTCTAAATTCATTTATTCTAGTCAACTGGTTGTTGTATAATTATTTAATAATTAAATATTCTTAAATAACCATATTTTTTTCTCTGTACATATGACCAGTGGCGGCTCCAGACAATTTTGATTGGAGGGGCAATACGGGGTCCTGGTCATTTCAAGGGGGGTCTCATGAAAACCAACAAAAAATACTGGACACGGCTAATAAATGTATATTACTGCTACTTAACAACAAAAACAACACAGCATATCAACTACTTTGTTTTTAATTAATTAATCAATTGCAGGTTGCAAACAATATGTTCAAACTTTAATTGCCATAGCCACACCCATGACAGAAAACATATTTACAAAACAGTATCTATTCTCATACTCTCACCACCGTTTGATTGCCCTACTTCTGTCCAGTTTCCCCCTGGCATCTTCTCTGCTCCTCTTTTATCCAGTCTCCTCCTGGCATCTTCTCTCCTCTCTTCAATCTCCACAGGTGTGATTTACTGCAACATGAGTTTATAGTACACATGAATAGGTTAGTATTTATGCTAAAAAAAACAGCAATACAATAACAAGAGGTTCACCTCACTCACCAATATTGACAGCTCTTTTGTCCAGTCTTCTCTGCTCCTCTTAAGTCTCCAGTCTCCTCCTCCTGTCTTCTTCTCTCCTCCTCTTAAGTCTCCAGTCTCCTCCTCCTGCCTTTTCTCTGCTCCTCTTACTCTCCAGCCTCCTCCTCCTGTCTTCTTCTCAGCTCCTCTTTTGTCCAGTCTCCTCCTGTCTTCTCTCCATTCTCCACAGGTGTGATTTCCTGCAACAATTGTGTTTATAGCACATTAAGTACAGTACAATTTAATCCTGTTAAAATATAAATGTAAGGAGTGTACTCACCACTTAAAAAGAGAACAATTCGCCTGTTGTTGTTATTGATCGCTTTGCAGCCAATCATAACATCTACATCCATCTGTTTTGTTCTCCTTGAGCGGATTGCCAGCACAGCAAGATTGCTGGTTCGGCCATCGCCACTTGTGTTTCTGAGGTAGGTTTTTAAACGCTGTAAGCAGGAAAAGCTCCTCTTACAAGCAGCTGTTGATACAGGCAACTGTTGTTATAGGTGTCATGGAGATGCACACAAGTTTGTATAAATCAATAAAAGCCTCCTTGTGTGGCCTCAATAGGATCCGCAAGTCATGGGTGCTGTCGAGAGACCCCATTTTGTTGTTTTCTGTTAATGAGGCGTTTCCGTTGATGTAGTTCTGTGGAAAGGTTGTCTTCTAATATGCCATAGTGCCTAGCCATGGGTTGAAGGGCATCTTGGTGCAGGAAGGTCTTGTGTTTGGAATTAACAGCTGCAACTCCTTTCATAATGTGGCAACTGTCAGCAGAGAAGCGCCTATTCAATTCACTGATTAAACGGTGAAGTACTGGGAAAAAACAGTGGATTTTATAGTCTTCTGGTGTTTGCAGTATCTTTTTCCTCCTATGGTTATTGCTGAGCTGAAACTGCTGCAGGTGGCAGGGCTGTATTATTTTTCTTTTTGCCTGTTGGCGCTGCATGTCAATGCCCACTCTCACACGTCACTTGCGCCCTGCCACAGATGGGTCCAAGTTTCACCATTGCGTTCTTCTTTGAGTGTGTCAACCAGTGCAAAAACCAGATCAATGGCGGACGCCAAATCTAAAACTGTGGCCTGTAGTTGGTCAGATAAAGTTTTCGTGAGCCCAAATATGTTCTCCAGCATGTGGATTTGCTAAACAAACTGTGCATCAATCAAGCCATTTAGTGATCTAGCCTTAAGAGCTCTATGGCTATTGGTTTGATTGCTGACTTCCTCAAGTGTGGCTAAGATGCTAGCGAGGGTTTACTTTATTGCCCAAAGACTATAGTACTGACATGCCCACCTGGTATCTGACAGATGTTTTAATTCCACAGCTCTTTTAGTGGGCTCAAGTTCTGCTTGTTTCTCCATGAACACACTGAGTTACTGAACCAGAAAAAAAGTTGTAAAGTAGCTGAACTGTGGCAAAGCAGTCAGCAACTGGTTTTACGTTATGGACACAGTCAAATAAAACCAGTTTTAATCTGTGTGCATAGCAGTGGATGTAAACTGCATGCAGGACTTTTTTTCTTAAATCCCCTGTTAAATCCACTCTGCCGTCAGGATTCCAAACATCCGTGCCCGCTGTAGCGCTCGATGAGGCGTTATTTCTTTCCATCTGCTCACCTGTCTCCTCCGACTCGTGGGCTGCGTGTTGCTCTGGTCGCACCTGCTCATCCTCCAATTCCTCGGTTTCTAGGATCAAGCCGGGCTTGCCCTCCATCCACTGCAACAGGTATATATTCACTCCTATAATTCCGACTGCTCGCATTTTTTTTTAGGTATGACCAACGATCCATTTTTAGCTTCAAGCTATAGCTGTAGCGTAGCAGCAGCTCTTGCGGGCTCGTGGCAGCGCCTTGAATGCAATGACGCAAGGCACAGCAACGGTCATGGGGCGTCGCAGTGATTCTTATGTTTAAATTATTATTATTAATTGTTGTTGTTCTGCATAGTTTAAGGAGAACCATTTTTAAATCTTTATCCCAGATATATAAATTTTTTAATCAGGAAGGGGTGGGGGGTCAAAGCGTTTTTTGGGAGGGTCTTGAGACCCCCCAAGACCCCCCCGGCGCCGCCGGTGCATATGACACTGCAGGCTGGATTTCTCACTGACTAGCTCCGCTTTATATATGCTCCTCCACAAACATGTAATATCATCAACCTAGAACCTTAACATGTAAACTTTTCGTAGGCTAATATTGTAGCAGAGCAAATACATGTACATGTAATGTTAATGTACATAGCATAATTTTATATGCATAAAGGATACATCTACAATAAGGGTTAACTTTATTTTCGTTCTAAACGACTCGTCACTACAATGGCTCGTGTTGACTGCACCTTATTAGGACACGTATTGGATCGTGGTATCGGACTCCATATACCCAATCCCATATTTGATTGGAATCTGTGCATCTTTACTTACAATTGCGTGCATGCTAAGCAACATTAGTACAGGATGGCAGGTATGCAGTGGTACTACCAATTCTCCTTTTTTATGATTGCATTGAATTTCAATTACCCACCCATCTGTGATGTTTTCCTGCAGTCAACCAGTTCCACAGACACCCTCTTTAGACTCCACTGTCTGGTCATATTTGACCCCCCCTGCAGACCCATAGATAAGGTGTTACTGGAAGAGGCCTGGGACTTCAGAATGGTGGAGAAAGATTGGACATATAACTTTTTATGTGACAACACTGAAAAAATTACACTTTCCTACAATGTAAAGTAGTGAGTGTAAAGCTTGTATAAGAGTGCTGTTCCCTCAAAATTCCCTCTAAATCAACACACAGCCATTAAGGTCTAAACCGCTGGCAACATAAGTGAGTACACCCCTTAGTGAGTACACCCCTAAGTGAAACCCAACAACATCATTTTATTTTTTATTTTTTAATTTAGGCTTTGTTTTTAATGGGTTTAATGCATAAATTAGATAAGGCCAATAGCTCTGACCTTTTACAACCTTTTATCAAAGCTTCTCACATATGTTCAAGGACATCTGCTACACTATCATTATAATTTAGGTTTTTGATTTGATTTTCAATCAGTTTTACTGCATAAAATATAGCTATAATTGTCAATAGCTCTGATTTTTTATGGTATAACCTTTTTCAAAACACATCTCTCACATATGGTCAAGGACATCTCCTACATCAACATCATTCTTTTTTGGGGCTTGGCTTCTTGTAAATTAGTTAGAGCTATTGACACTTATTGCTATCATTTATACAATAAAACCAATTTAGAAGCAACATCCCAAAACATGTTGATGTTGTAGGACAGGTCCCTTAACACATGTGAAAATGTTGTTTTTAAGAAGGTTTTATGAGGTCAGAGATATTGACCATTATTGCTAAATTTAAGGCATGAATACTGATTAGAAAAAAAATCAAAAAATCAATAAACTAAATGATTTTGATGGTGTAGACAGGGGCATTCAAATCTAACCATACGGGGTCCTGCTGGTTTTCTGTTCTACCTCAACATTAATTGGACTCACCTGATGTCCCAGGTCTAAATAAATCCCAGATTAGAGGGTTGCAATGAAAAAGTGGAGTGGACCTGGCTTCGAGGTCCAGAGTTGAGTATAAGTGGTGTAGGAGATGTTCCTGAACATGTGTGTGATGTTTTGTTTTTTAAAAGGTTGTATAGTATAGGATCAGAGGTAAAATAATTATTTTATGGTAAGGCACAGGACCTTGAGCTCTTTACTTTTTTGAGATGTCAATATCACTTAGTTGCAAAGGAATTTGCATTTATTCTGGTAACGCCATATTCACAACGCACTTGTAACATGATCCCTTGTCTGACAATTCACGGCATCTCAGCAAAATACATTACTGTAGTCGTTTTTTCCTTTTTAACACAACAAAGAAATGAATTAGTTGCTTGTTCGCTATCTTGGGAAGATTTTGAACTTCTAATTGGTTTCTCTCTGGCTAGTAACTTTGAGGAGCTATTGACGATCAAATTCTGAATCCTGAATTTGTTTCTAACTTCACCGCAGTGTTAGAAGGATATGTTTAAATATATCTAAAACTCACCGTATTCATCGTTGATGTTTCTCATTTGGATTTATTTTACAGTAGTGATGGTGATGGGATGAAACTGTAAACGCCGTCGATATACCTACACTTTCTAGACACAGTTGTTATTAAAGATATTGCTACAAGCCAGAACCTCCAAAAGGCTCTGCTTCAAGCTTCTTCTTCTTTTTCTTCTACTGGTGTTTATTGGCGGTTGACAAACAACAAACGGTGCATTACCGCCACCGACTGGTATGGAGTGTGGATCAAAATGACCTGTGTCTATATCCTCCCCCACAGATTAGTCGCCCTGAGAAACTGAAACAAAAATCTATACCCTTCCTTCCCTACTTGATTTCGTAAAACATCCGTTATTATATATTGCATGTTGATTTTCCCTAGATTCCTCCTCAGAATCCTCCTTTCATGTTCATATTTCAGGCAGTGTACCATAACATGTTCCACAGTTTCTTCTTGCCCACAAAAGTCACACTTTCCCGTACCATGTTTACCCATCAAATAGTGTACTGTTCAAACCTGTATGTCCAAACCTCAACCTTGATAACAGTACCTCTGCTTCAAGCTTCTTCTACTTATTCTTCGGATTACTGGGGGATCGCAACCAACTGTAATGAAGAATACACCGCCACCTACTCTATCGGAGTGTGAGGCCGGTCACGGTCACCCATATCCTGGCTCCACACTCCTACTTACTTCATTTTCCTTCAGTATTCTGTCTGGGTTTGCGCTGTATTCACGGGTTTTCCTGAGCCATTGAGAGAGAGTTGCGTCAATGGAGGGTAAAAAATGCTACAGTCACGTGGTTCATGGGTCTCTCAAAAGTTCCAAGCAGGTGATTTTAATACATTGAAGTCTATGGGGGCAGCTGTAACAACAGCAATTTTTGATCTAATCTATAATATGAAAGGTGCTGTATATCGATAATTTAGATTGTCTTTAATATTTACAACATAGCATTGCAGCATATTATGGTAAAATGTACATGAAATTAGAAGGTTAGAGTGAGTAATGGCGGGTTGCCGCCTATTAGCAGTGGTTAAATTGGGCCAGAGCTCTCCGAGGCTCAGCTCCGGCACATAAGCCTGCTTGTTTGTGTCTGGATGTTTCCGGCTGAGACAAAACAGTGCAGTTATTAAGTTAATTAAGTTATTAAGGTATATAAGAGCCCCTCCACATCTCAAATTACAATTTAACCCCCGCATATTAGTCGTATTGATGCTTTTTTAGCTAGCTATTGTGGTAGTATTTTTATAAGAATGAATGATTTTCATAAGAAAGGCATTGTATTTGTATGTATCAATATGTTTGATCACACACACACATACAATCTCTACGGTAGACAGTATAATTATTATTTATTATTTAATTTATTTATTATTTATTAACATTTATTATAAGAACATCTTGTAATGGAATAGTACCCAAATTTAGAAATGCATCAAGCTGCAATAAAATCGTAGGGGCCTGACATTTTTATAAGGTCCTGGAACTGTGCCACTATTGTCTATATTAGTCAAACCATATTATTAACATAAGGGAGTGACCAGCAGACGTCCTAGAATAAGTTATATTGGGAAGTTTGGGAAAAGCCCTCCCAGGGAGTTGGCATTAAGTGACGTCATGTGTGATATAAAACTGAGTGTAACCCTTAGATTTGGAGTCCGCTTGACCCTGGTGAGTGGACTCTGCTTTACTGATCTGTCATTATGCTGATTTGTCATTAAAGTCTATTTGGATTCCCAAAACCGCTTGTACAGTTTCTCTGTTTTGCAGGACAGGAGGAAAGAGTTGGGCTTCTCCCACCATGACACTATTCACTGTATCATACATCGAAACATCTCTGTTATCTTGTTTACTTTTTGTACTTTCAGATAAGGTCCACAAAGGTAAATATTGATCCATTCAGATTTTCTTCACGTGCTTCGAATCAAATGAGTGAAGGCAGTTGAGGGCAAATCATGCAAACTGATGATCAGTGTACTGTCATTTATTATAAAATAACTTACTTGACAGCAATGCAAATGTCATCAATTTATGTTCAGTAAATGGCTGTACTTCATTAAGTATACCTTTATTGTATTATTGCACTCAGAGGCTTATACTTCAATACATTAAATATACAATAAAATTACTATAAAAAAACAAGTGCATTAATTTCAGGTGCACAGTAAAAGAGTACATAGTGAAATGTACTTACCGTACAGTTAAATCATTATATACTAAACTTCATGCAATTTGAAATGCAGATGCAGTTTTTCAACTTAACACAGTGTAAGTGAAACCATTAACAGGACTAGAGTACATTTGTTACTTTTACTTTTTATTGTGTCAGCCAAAATAATGATAAAGATTTGTGTCTGTATTAGTTGGCAGCATTAACCCAAGTATTTTTTTGTTTTGCTTTTAGGCATGGACATTCAGTTATTCCTGGAAAAACAAATAGGCAATGGATTTATTAAAACTTTAACATTTTAATAAAGCACTTATTGGTCATATGCTCATGTCTTTCTTGTAGCCAGCTTCTTGTACAATGGTTGGATGTGCAGCATAGGGGTGTACCGCCCGCTTAGAGAAGGGGGTCAGGATGTTTGGCTTCCCTGCAGAAAATGAGAGAAGGAAGAAATGGTTAATAAAAATGAGCAGGAGTAATTGGACTATCACAGGAGATGCCAACAACAAGAAATGATGCGAGGTAGTGATGTGAAGTGATTGTACTCAGTAGCATTTATTAAATACCCTTCATGTAAAACATCAAATATGTTGCAAGTAACATGTAAAACTACAAGATATGATCTTATATGGTATGTTCTTGGCATATTGTTAACATTACCATTATATCCAATTTCTACAATATCTACAATGAAATCATACTAACATTGCCTATAATATAACTCAACCCAAAATAAAGTAAAGGAAATTCTTGTTTTAAAGTAATTGACTTCAAAAGTACTGTGCTGTAATCATTTTAAAAACCAGAATAGGATAAAGTGTTAACTGTTGACATAGGCTAGTTTTCCTCAAACATTTAAATTAGTTAATTAGCGAGCTACCCCCGGCGTTGAGCTGAGCCCAATTTACTAATCCGGGTCACGGCACCACTGTGGTTATGTAATGGCTCTGTATGTACCTGTTGCTGGCAGCCCGCACGTCAGTTCACCCTGCCCCATACCGGGCTCAAACCCACTGCCATCTGCTCTGCAACACTCGACTTAGCCCTGCTTGCAACTCCCAACCGAGTGAACTATACAAAAGGTACCAATTGTATAGCTCCTTGGCGACACCTCAAAGCCTGCTGTGGAGTGAGATTACAGTATGTTAACTCTGTTACATAAGCATAACAACTGTGTGTCGGTATTGGTGCTATTGATGGTTCACACATACCCATCATGGCACCACAACTGTACCACTGTGACTACTTCAACCGTAAAGGCTGGCACTCCATCATCCTTCAAGGTGTTGTAGATGAAAAGGGACATTTCTGGAACGTATTTGCTAGACTTCCTGGGAGCTTGCATGATGCTCAGGTCTTGAGACTGTCCACATTATGGAAGTTGACCAGCTGTGGCAACTATTTCCCAGCATACACCAGGAAAATGGATGTGGTGAATGTTGGCTACTATATCCTAGGAGACTCTGCCTATGCCTTACAGAACTGGCTCATAAAACAAACTGGACGGCTATCAGCAAAACAGCAGATATACAACAGGAAAATCTCCAAAGCACAGGTAGTGGTGGAAAATGCATTTGGTAGACTGAAGGGAAGGTGGTGTTGCCTCTTGAAGAGAAATGAATGTGATGTGGAACTGGTCACATCAATGGTGATGACTTGCTGTTCTCTGCATAACCTTTGTGAGAGTCATGGGTAGGCCTATGACAATGAGTGGGATGCAGCTGTAGCAGCAGAGCACAATCTGGTGCCACTGGCACAGGGTGAAGGTGTAGAGGAGGAGGGCAGGGATGTACGAGAGGCACTAATGCACTACTTGAATAGAACGTTTGTGAAAACCTCACCACTGTCAGTGACAAGCCTGCATGACATGATCAAAAGCATTTATTCGACATTCAAACCCATTGGCAGGATTATCTGGACGCCCATCTAGCCCCCGTTGGATTTGCACAAAAGCGTTTTTCATAAAAAAGTATCTCTTGCACATTACATTGGTTGGATATATTATAAAGTCCCTCTCCAAATATAATGAGCACAAGCAAATTAACAACAATAACATCAAAATAGGATTTTTTTTTAGTATATAATGTATAATGTCTATTACCAAACAGTGGCATTATGAGTCTCCTTTCTTAGCCACTTGTTAGCAGAGGCTGCATTGCTGCACACTTTTTGGAAATGGGTATCAGAGGGTCTGATTGGCTCCTAAACCCTTGAAGAGTTTCACTCCCTCAGGTTTGGAGTTGTGCAAATGTCAAAGGGCACGCGTGAACATGCAAATCAAGGGCCGAGGGTGGAGGGGTCGGTTTAAGACTTAAACGTTCAATATACTCGCTGTTGCCAACCTGGCGTGCGACAATGTGACTTCATGAGACCACCGTAACTATTTATACTTGGGTGTGGTGCTCGCGACACTAGTTGCAGTCTTCTCCTGACTCGTGCGTGGTGCTCGCGACACGAGTTGCAGTCTTCTCCTGAAAAGAGGTGTCACAACTGAGAAAAGGCTACCGATTTTACTTTTTCTACAGATTAGAAGAAGAAGAAAAAGGTAAACGATGGCAGCAGAATTGATGTTAATGTCAGCAGTGTCTAAGATGATCTTAACTGTGTTGTTATGAATTATTTACAGTTTTATTATGTGTAATAAATGCATAATAACTGTGTGATTATGAATCTTTTTCTGTGCACTCGAATTCTGTCATGCTTCCTGTTTCCACTTTGTTGCGCGTTGTTTAAAAAAAAGGTGGTGCACAACCTGTGCTAGCGCGCTCTAAAACCTTGCGCAAGCAAAATCTACGTCATTTCGACGTCACATTGGCACGTGCCAGGTCGACAATGGCGAGCATACAGAAGGCTCTGTGGTTAAAGCACATAGAAAAGTGTGCAAGGGCAGAGTCTTGTTCTTGCGACACCAACCATTAACACTTCTTTTTTGACTACAATGTGGTTGCGATTTGACATGCGTTTGAGTCCGCCTAGGCAGTGTTGTGCCTGGACGCGTTCATTGAACGACAGTTCATGAACTCGTTCATATTTTGGGCGAACGTGAAGTGAACGTAGGCTACTGTATTACTGCCTGATGAACATTACTGTGAACTCTGGTGTCTGTGAACGGCAAGTTTTTAACGAATTTATCGATTATCTCACACCCGTACATGCTAGCAACTAAAGCTAACTAAAGGTACTGTTGGAAAGACGAAGATCAGCCGAAAAGAATGAGTGTTGGCTCATCCATGTGGGTTTATGAGAGCCTGAGCTATCGCGCCTCGAAGTTGGTCATGTTTTTTTTACTTTTGCCTTTTTTACTAAGCACATAACAGACAGGAAGTAGGACGTGAAAATGACAAAATAGCAACTCTGCAATGATGTAGGACATCATCCTGCACAATACCAACATGGTACCAATATGGTTGGAAAGAGGGGGTTCCACTGATAAAATAATGCCAATGCAAATAATGAACAGTGGATTTTCCATGTGGATTAATGACAGCCTGAGATGTCTCAAAGTTGGGTACTTGTCACTGACTATATTTTGGTAATCTAAAAACATTACAGACAGAAATCAGACAGAAAAAATTACAAAATAACATTTTTGCAAGGAGGCAGGACATCACCCTACACTAAAACAGGTTATTTTTTGGGGGGTTCGGGATAGCTGTTTATTTAAATGTATAGGGAAATTGTAAATATATGTAGGCTACTGTACGTTTAAAAAAGACCATTCAAGCAGCTCATTTTTCCTCATGTTTTTGAGAATATACTGTAGGGGTGAAAGCTGTAGCTGCTACTAGTGTGGACTGGATGGACAGCAACACGTGTTAAAGCAACAATGGGGAAATGCTGTCCCCTCAATGCTAATGTACTGTAAACCCTGGTTGGATAAGGATTCAAAATTGGACATGAAGATGAAATCTGACGCATAGTTTCAGTGTTAAAACTGATAAAAATAATTGCTCTCTGTGGTTCTACAAGGGCTGTGGCAATAATTTTGAAAAATAATAGCTTGCAGCAAAATATAAAAAAAAGAACTAAAAACTAGTTTATTTTTGGAACTGTGAACTTAGTTCAAAATTTTGAAGTATGAACTGAACTAGTACATTTTAAAATGTATGAACTGAACTATGAACTAGTTCATGTAGAAAGTGAACTTTCCCAACACTGCGCCTAGGAGTGTATATCCACCAGAGGGGGAAATAGCATGTTCCAGAGTAGCTTCTAGAAAGTGTCCCTCATGATTGTGCTTTTTGACAGTAGTGACAAGTCTGAGTTTACAGCTGTGTTGTTTATATCTGTCTTGCGGGTAATTGCTAGGTGTTTATTTGAACAAATCACAAAAATCCAAACAAAACAATTCTACTGCCAGCGATAAACAGTGAAAAAAGTGGGACATGGGGGGGGGTTTGGGGGGTGGGAAGGGGAGTGTGGTGGTGGTCGTGAGGGCTGTATTTAAATTTCTTGGCGTGATGGATTTGGATGGGCCGTTACTGGCCTGGCACTCCGGTACAGTAGGTGGCAGTATATGCACCTTTTAAATCGGTTGCGATCTGTCATAATTCAAGGAAAAAGAATCCTGAGGTGAAAACGTCATAGACATGTCGTCTTATTACTACTGTAATCTACTACAAATGTAAGACATCAACAATGAATACGATGAGTTTGTATATTTATTTCAACATGTCATTCTAACTGGTCAATGCACTTTCTAATGTTTTCCTATTTAAGACCAAGAATTGCGGCATGCTTATGCTATATTTGGTGAGAGATCTCAGCCTGGACCAGTCTTCTATTTGTGCATTCGTTCGTGTCCTGCGATTTCTCGGACAATGTTATACATAATTTGCGCAAACTTAATTGAATGATCAGTATTAATGATGACAAACAATGTGTTATTTACGGTTCACATGATTTTCCAAAGTCCAAACTCATGTGCTTTAAGTTTAGTAACGCCGAAGTCGTAATCCAAGATGGCAGTCCCCTGTATCAACAGTAAGTGAAAGTTTTAGTTCACTGTTAATTTGATAAATTCTGTATATTTGTGTTTCGTTAAAATTGTTTTACACACAGTACTGTCCAACTGCTGCTGGTGGACATGTTGCTATGGTGTTATGCTTGAAAATGCAGCGTAATACGTTTTTATCAACTGGTTTTGCTAATTGTTTGGCAGACTGAGTATAACATGGAGTCACACGACAGTAATGAGAGTCACAGGACAGTGTATAAATAAATAGGGAAGTTCGATTGCTTTTTGTCTACAACATTTTGTGTAAACAAAAGTCAGCTGCAAAAAGTTATCTGCCAGCAAGGAGGAAATGCCAGATCGGGCTTCTTCAAGTTGTCAGTCTGGTCTGAGAGTTTGTTTTCAAATTGTCAAAATAATAATGCAGACTTCTTTTTCCAACATCACAATATGATATATAAATACATTCTTAATCAGTGGAGGATGTTAGATTAACACTATATAATTGATAGAGCCATGATATGCTATTATGAATTTAGAAGTCTTCATTGACAACCTGAATGTGCCCTCTCCCCAGCACTACCAATTAACACAAATTACCATGTAAAGGGATGAAAAAGTATTCCTTATGGTCTATGGTTATTTATGAACTCACTTTACCTGGGGCCTATACTACGAAGCAAGATTTGCGGTTAGCGAGGTAACTTAAGGTTTAACCCTGGGTTTTCAGTATCACGATGTTTGTTCACCTGTTACTGGGTTACATCGCCATGGTAACTTATACTGTGAACCTAACCTGCTCCGGAGCAGGTTATAGTCGAGACAACCTGTCAATTTTTAGGGCCCAAGCCAACGGCGAAGGCCCTATTGTTTTCCAAAAGATTATTAGGGCCCAAGCCAACGGCGAAGGCCCTTTTGTTTTTCAAAGGATTATTAGGGCCCAAGCCAACGGCGAAGGCCCTTTTGTTTTTCAAAGGATTATTATTAGGGCCCAAGCCAACGGCGAAGGCCCTATTGTTTTCCTAAAGATTATTTATTAGGGCCCAAGCCAACGGCGAAGGCCCTATTGTTTTCCTTAAGATTATTTATTATTATTATTATTATTTTTTTCCTACCTTTTGGGCACTTTTGGGGCCCTTAACATGCTCAAAAACTCTTGAAAATTTGCACACGGGTCAGAACCCGCGGCCATCAGAGGCGGGCTGAAGCCCGTACCCGGGCGTG
>JACXGM010018990.1:0-18646 GCA_016801145.1 Umbra pygmaea | reverse complement strand
CAACATGCTTAGAGCTCACTGTGGAGCTACAAACAGAGGCCCAAACTACAAATCAACATGCTTAGAGCTCACTGTGGAGCTACAAACAGAGGCCCAAAACTACAAATCAACATGCTTAGAGCTCACTGTGGAGCTACACACAGAGGCCCATACTACAAATCAACATGCTTAGAGCTCACTGTGGAGCTACAAACAGAGGCCCAAACCACAAATCAGCATGCTTAGAGCTCACTGTGGAGCTACACACAGAGGCCCAAACTACAAATCAACATGCTTAGAGCTCACTGTGGAGCTACAAACAGAGGCCCAAACTACAAATCAACATGCTTAGAGCTCACTGTGGAGCTACAAACAGAGGCCCAAACTACAAATCAACATGCTTAGAGCTCACTGTGGAGCTACACACAGAGGCCCAAACTACAAATCAGCATTTGGGGTTAGTTAGCTACTGTAACTTCATGTTGAACCCTGTTTTTTTATTTTTACCATTATTTAACCAGATGAGTTGACTAAGAACAAGTTCTTATTTACCGCAACGTCCTAGGAGCAATTAGGGTAAACTGCCTTGCCCAAGGACACAATGTAATTTGGCCCAGTCAGGAATCGAACTGGCAACCTTCCGACTACAAGTCTGCCTCCTTAACCACTGTTTATCACTTAGTTCACCTGTTACCGGGTTACATTACCATGGAAAATATCCTGCTCCTACGGAGCAATATATAGTTGAGATTTGGCATTCCATTCAAAAATAAAAAATTCAAAATGCACTGTTCCAAATTGAATGAATGAATGAAACCTTTATTACCCCGAGGGGAATTTGTTGGGCACTCAAAGGACCCACATTGAACATTAAGCACAGACAACAGTAAATAACAACAACAATAGAAACAGTAAAAACCACACCAAACACCCAACAACATTGAAGATGTGGAGGATACAGAAAAACAGAAGATAAACAACTACAACACAGCAATGGTGTTGATACGCAATCATCAGTCCAATAGCTAAATTGATAAATAAAATTAGTAAATAAATTATCAATAGTGCACATATTATAAATGTCTATGTGCCTATGTCTGAGCTGTTCAATAACTGAATGCTCCTCTGCAGATATGATATAATGGCATGTTTGGTTTTTATTAGGGGCAATCGAACCATCCGGAGGGGAGGGGGGAAAACTGAGCAAAGTGGGTGGGATGGATCATCCAGTATCCCCAGGGCCAGATTGAGGGTATATTGTTCTGTAAGTTTGGAGATGCATTTAACATTGGATACAGTAATTTTCCTGCCCATTTTAGTCACCCCGTCCAGCATGTTCCTGTTCTAGACAGAAATACCCCCAATGACACAATCATTAGTATATCAAATAAATAACAATGGTGATAAAACACATCCTTGTGGCACTCCCATGTTTGTCTTGCCTTACATACTGTTGTCTGCCTGTTAAAAAGTCCTGAATCCACTTTACAATAGTAAAGTTTACACCCATGTTTGTCAGCTTCTCTATCTAATATGTATGACTGAATGGTGTTGAAAGCTAAAGAGAAGTCTACAAACAGGATGTGTATATGAGAGGCACGTGTTTCAAGATGTTTGTTTGAGGGAGTGAGATTACTTTGCTTGCCTCACTTTTTGTCAATAAGCTCTAAGGCATTTGGGTTAAGTGGCAAGCAACAGCACATGCATTTCATGATCACGTCTCCTTAAGTACTCTAATATTTCCTCAATTGTCATCAACACATCCATGATTCATGTTGTGTAAAACAACGAGCCACAAAGAATGCTGTGACTTGAGTAGTGTAATGTGCCTCCTGTCCTTTCCAAACACCTGACGCGCATTTTCAGTGTGCCGAATGTTCGTTCACTCACTGCATGTTTGTGTATTTTCTATTAAACAGCATTTCACGTACTGTTGCTGGCATCAAATGGTGTCATCCTCAGCCATGTCTTTAACAGATAGCGTTGTCCCCTTCACGGCCACCCATCCATGGAGCTGAGCTGGCTGAACAAGGAGCCTGGAGCTTAGTTTGCCGAACTGGAGCATGGAGCTTAGCTGGCTGAATACGGGCCGGGACCTGAGCTGGCTGGCTGAACAGGGGAGAAAGACAGTCCTCATCCACTCCTCTGGGAGCTGGTTGAAAAGATCCCAGAATAAGCTGGTGAACATTCCATAACATCCGGGCTCCCTGCCTCCCAGAGGCCGGTTGCCAGATCCAGTGAGCTGCCAGACAGGGCTGTGCCAGACAAGGCTACCTTGGACCTCTCCGAGAGAGAACCCCACTTAGGATGAGAGATGTAGTCATCTAATTGTCAAAGAAATTGGTGACACCTAAGCAGGTCTTCTTCAAACCTATCAGGGAGAGCTAGGATGTGTTCCCTAACCAGTCCAGGTGCTGTTGTTCCTGTTGGAGCCATGGTGGAACATGGCTGATGGAGCATGAGCCTTTGTTCTCCTACGGCATCCTGTCCTCCCATGAAATCCACTGTGTCCTTGTTAGAAAGGTGGGTCATTATGTCATCATGTTGTAGAAGGCTGGAGGGAGGTGCGTAATTCCATGGGTAGGTTTTAATAGGCAATAATAACTGGTAATTAAATACACCCGCAACAAATGGAAAAGGGGAAAACAAATACTGAAAATTCATGAAAATAAAAGGTCAGGAGATAGGCGCTCGCTGGTTACTATAGAACACTAATGTAAACTCTAGAAGATAACAGAGTGGATATTGGGCAAGACCAACACAGTGCAATACTAGTAAAGAACATTTGGTAAAAAAACAACAGAGAGAGAGAGAAAATAACTATGCTGAGTGAAACCAACAATAACATAAAAACTAATGATGAATTTCTATGAACACTTTTGAGACGAAGGAACTCACAAAGGTATGGCAAAATATAACATGGAACAAGAAAACAGCAGCAACATGTAGACAATGAACATTGGCCAACAAGAACTTAGGGAAACATAGGAATGTAAAATACATAGAGTAAATATGGAATGAGACCCTGGTGTGCATGATTACAAATGAGACAAGACAATTGATTGTTTGTTGAAGGGAATGTGACAAAAAGGGGTAGACAGAGGGGCAATTGTATCAGCCCTTTAATGACATGCTTATTAAGATTATACTACTACTATAATTAAGCTTATATTTTTGTGTATTTATAAATGGACATAAAAGGTTCCTACAGCAATGTTTAAACCATGAAAGGTTAATTGCGGAACCTTTTCAAAACGTCCCCCAAGGAACATTTTTTAAAAGGATCCTGGAGATGCGGTTAGGGGTTCAGCTGTTAATGAACTTCAAGGTAGAGATACTTCACACACAAGCAGGGCCGGCTCCGGCAATTTTGGCGCCCTATGCAAAATTTGATGACGACAACCACAACTCAGTTGTAAGAAAATTCTAATATTTGAACAGTAAGTCAAGAATACACACAGTACCTCTGTTTTGAGATATTTTCCATCCTTTCTTATCCCCTGTGCACCTGGCAGATTGACTGATCTGTCATCGTTTGTGACTGTGATTATTAGCAATGGCAATGTTGTCTGCCAAGTAGTAAACATTTAACTCAGTCTCAACCATCACCGTTCAGAAACAGAGGCGAACGTAGTTTGTGAAGAATATAATCATTAAAACATTGCCCATACCCTGCTACATCAGGTGCTGTAAAATGCTTGTCATGTGAGAAAGGGAGAGATATACTTGATACACAGTATTTGATATACAGTATTTATTTTGGTGTGCCAGCAATCTATGAACTATACAGCAAGCATGGAGTTTTTCATTTTTGGCTTTGCACAACTATGCACCACTACGTGCCCTGCTCACAAACACCTAGATGTCTGACATGGTGAGCAGACATTTTTATCTATAGATATGGTATGCATTAGTCAGCAAGTTGTTCTCTCAGTATTCGTCAACAACGTACAGTAGTAGAAACTCTTTGCAGTATGCTTTTATTTATACTCTCCACCTCGTCATCTCCATCATGTATTTCGTCAACCTACTCTTTTACATATCTCCTTCTGTGCAGCAAGTTTCTCTGTTGTCAATTGTAAGGTTTTGCTGAGTTCTTGAAGGGCTGTCTGGGGCAGAACATTAGATATTGCCGAGAGGTTTCTGTTTTACAGAAGAGCTAGGTCAGTATAGATACTGCCTGGGAATACTCTCTTGCTGTAAGTCTTTTGACATGGCATCAGGCTCATAGGACTTTTAGGTATTGAAAAGTGTTCTCCAGACAGATCTGCCTTGGAGGCAGAAGTCATTTGATTGGTTGATTTAAAACTGAGGGGGACCTCATATTAAGTTTAATTTTGATCTATAATTATATATATATATATATATATATATTATATATATAGATTATATATATATATATATATATAGCACTGGATTACATTTTCACACTCCAGTGTGGTTAAGGTTACGGTAAAGGTTAGATGTACGTTTAGATATGATAAAAAACTGAGAAAACTATGCTCATGTGCACATTTCCAATGTCATGTGAGGTCCGCATTCAGTTTTGAATCAACCAATCAAATGACTTCTGCCTCTAAGGCCGATCTGCTTGGAGAAAACTTTTCAATATCTAAAAGACCAATGAGCCACCATCACCGTCTGAGGGGCAGCCAGGATGTCCTTTCCACATCTCCCCTGGTACTTGGATATAGTTGATGTGTTTCCAACAAATCCGAATACCTTGTTTAAAGCACTATCCAACCATAGTGTCTCATTGTAGAAAGGTGTTTGTTTCTTGGGTCCGGGTTCTACTTCTCCCACACATTCATCTATAGGTAGGATTCACATAGAAACACATCTACTGCATGTATAAGGAGAGCAAACAGTGACACAGATCATCAAGTTAAATGACAACACTACAGACGTGGGCCTGATCACCAATGACAACGAGTTGGCCTGCAGAGGGGAGGTTAATACAGAAGTGGCATGGTGCCGGGTAAAAAACCTCTTTCTCAACGTCAAGAATATCAAAGATTTACAGAGTGAAAAAGATTGAAAACATCCTAATCCTCATCAATGGAGACATCATTGAGAGGGTCACAGACTTCAAGTTCCTCTGAGCCCACATCTTTAAAAGGATGGATTGGTCAATGCACACATCCACTGTGGTGAAGAAGGCACGGCAGCATCTGTAAAACCTCAGGGTGGTGATATTCGGCCTATCCCAGAGAGCTCTAACCATTTTCTACAGGGGCACCACTGAGAGTTACACTGACAGGATGCATCACTGCCTGCTATGGAAACTCAAAGATAGCTGACCAAATGGCTAAGTACAGGACATCATGCTATTTTTGTAACTGTTTGACTACTTCTAGACATGATGGACTGTTTGTTATACTTGATGTTATAATCTACCGATCCGTGTCGGTCAACATACTTCGGATCTCCATATATGGACTTCCTGTCATTATGTCTCCAATTAACATCACCTGCATCCTATAGCATCATTAATGTCGTTTTGTTTGCCTCTGCCTTTATTGTCGGTGTGATTCGTTATTTGTACATTTGCATGTCCTGAAGTCTGTGTTGCTGGATGGACTGGTTTGAGATTTTCAGAAAGTGCTGATCTACTGGGATTTTCAAGAACAATCATCTGTAGGGTTTACAGAACATGGTCACAAAAAGAGAAAATATTCAATGAACAACAGTTCTCTGGGCAAAAATTCCTTTATGATGGCAGTGTTAAGAGGAGAATTGTCGGACTGGTTTGAGCCGATAGACAGACAAAAGTAACTCAAATAAACACCTGTTACATTTAAGGTATGCAGAAGAGCAACTCCGGGTGTCACTTCTGTCAGCTAAAAACAGGAAACTTAGGCTAAAATATGCACCTTCCCACAAAAATTGGGCAATAGAAGATTGAAAATATGTTACCTGGTTTGAAGAGTCTTGATTTCTGCTGCAAAATTCAGATGGTAGTAGAGTCAGAATTTGGCATAAACAACCTGAAAGCATGGATCCATCCTGACCTGTACCAATGGTTCAGGCTGGTGGTGATGGTGAAATGGTGTGGTCCATATTTCTTTGGCACACTGTGGGCCCTATGAATGGGCAGTATTTATGATACATGTATTTAAAATATGTATTTAAAATAGTAAATAGTATTTTGTCATTTGTATTTGAGTAATTTTCCCAGCCTTGTTGAGCATACCTGAATAAGGTCAAGGTGAGAAACGTGTAGGTTGCCAGCTTTCCATTAATGTTTTGCAGAAATTGGTGATAATTTTTAGCCTGTAAAAATCCAGACCCAAATCCGGAGGAGATATGGGTCTGGGATCTAGTAATGAAAATGACCCAGCTCGAGGGGCGGCACCAAGTATGCATTTGAAAATCTCACTGTACGCAATTGGATATAACTACGACCTATCACCAGTGGTTTTTCGCTAAGCACTTATGGCGGAGCTAACTGGTAGATTAAACTCTTGCAAAAACAGCAAAAACGTCCTTCCTAAAAAGGAACAATTCGAGTGGCCAAAGCCGTTTTAAACAACTGGTGTTATTGCGATCTTACAATGTTTACTAATGACTTTGAGGTCGCAGCGCTGTCGTCATCTGTTTAACACGCTTCTGGCACGCCTATATCAGATACACCGATGTGATTGGCGCAGCTCGGCTACAAGGGCATAGTTAATGAGCAGAACGACTCGGTGCCAGAGTAACTTGCTGAGCAAATTCAAACTGTGCTCTCGCGAGAACTCTGGATTTCCAGGGTAGATAATTTTAGTAGCCTAGGATCAATCTTTTACCAATGTACGTAATGTTCTAGCTACATTTTTCACATGAGTAGCAGTCCTCACAATTAACGTTAGCTTGCTACTTTCAGCCTATTTTAGGTTTTTGTCGGTTGTTCACAGAAAAAATAATAATAAAGCATTTCAATGTTATACTGTAGTGGATTTTTAGATGTTTCACAGGACTGATTATAGCAGCTGTCTAAGGGGTAGCAGTCTCTCACACTCTTGACGACTGCCGGAGTGAGACCCGGAAGGAAGGGGGGGCAAACCCCCCACTATGGGGAGTCAACAAGAAGCTGAGAACTCAACATTATACTGTATATCATGATATGTCATTTTGGGGCATGACGGATCATCCCATAGAGGGAGTTTTTGTTTTTACTACATGCAAGACTATATGATTTTCTCCACAGAGCAACTAGAAGAGACAAATACTAGCTTTTTACGGTGAAGCATATTCACATGTTATAATTCAGCCCTTTTGTTACAGCCCGGATAGCGCCGCCAAGGCGACGCATAATCTAATTGTTGATGTACACCTTTGTTTTCCAATTCCAGCCAGTGAACTGATCTTTATTTCGTATGCAGCGGGAGATAGGTGGGCGTCACCTCTCGGTGGAAATATAAGCCTTTGTTTAAGGTTAAACAGATGAGTTCTCTTTAACGATTCTCCTGGCCCACGTGCAGTGCGCGCCATAGTAAATATGTTGAATAAATGTAGAAATAGACTGAATCGTATAAGACATGCTTAAATCGTAGATCATATTTAGGAGTATAGACGACATGTAATTCTTGGTATTGTATTGTTTAATTCTGTTTCCGGTTAATGCGTTGTACTTCGATGCCCTTTATCTGGAATTAAACATTATTCTCTTTACTAAGTTCTGTCTGATATTCTAAATCATTTTCCAGAACATCTCCGGTTGAGTCATTAATGGGAACGTAAGCTATCTTGTTGCGGCCTGCTCTTAAGTTTCAGCCCTTATCACGCACACAGTTCAAGCTAGGTAGCCTACGCACTGTTTTCTGAGTATCGCGGGTAGCGATTAAGTTTTCCCGGTCGCTCTAGTATTTCCGTAGCTGTTTCCACACACGGATAAATGATCATTATGAGGTCAGATAGTTAGATAGGAAATATCAACCACGTCTATACTATCAATCCTCTATACGCATTTATTAAGCATTTCTCTGTTCTTAACTCAGATTATTGCAACAGGGGAGAAACGGAAATATATTAATTATTAACGCTTTAACTTCATAAGTGCATCTTAATTGTATCCTTTTACTCCTTTGACTACAATACAACATTACATTATAATGCCACGATATGGTGGAACTTGTTAAATGAACACACGATGGTCAGTGGTTTGATCCTGACTATGGGTTCTTCGACTTTTCCCGAACTGCCTGCAAAAATTGGCATAGTGCTGCCCGAGATTTGGGAAAGATAAGTTGATTTATCTACATTGCCCTGTTGCTCTACAGCGACTCCTTGTGTGCAAATTGGGTGCCTGTAAATTCAATTGCGGAAATATACTTGGTGAAAGTTATCATCCTGTGCATGAGCTGATAAAATGCTTCTATGCTGGATGAGCAGTGCAAAAGCAATCTGCGGCTAGGGCGACATGTGGTTGGGTAACCCATGTGTGCGCCCCTCTCCATCCCACAGATCTGTACAAGGAGTTGCGGAGCTGCCGACAAGGCAGGATTAGAGAGAATTGGGAGGGTAGAAAAAGAGAAGAAAAACGTAAAACAAAATGCATGTGTGCCTTATTGTCATTAACATCATTGTGCAGCAAAGCCATTGAAGAGCAAGTTGTCAATCCATCCACCTCCCGTGTTTGTTGTAGCTCACATCTCATCAAGTCTAAGTGTGAAATGGGGGCTGTTTTGTGAGAAGTGAGGAGTGTTCCCTAATAAGTCTGCTATTGAACAAGGCTGTGTGGGCGCTATACTTGAAAATGCACGTTTCAAAGTCATTCTCTCTTGTTTGCTGGTCAGGACGAGATTGGAGACAGAGATAGGAGCAACAACTGAGTCAGTGTACTGGTGAAGGGATAGATCAAATAGGCAGATAGATGGAAGGTATCATTGGTACAAAGACTACCTGAGTATTGTTGCAGATCATGTCCATTCCTTTATGACCACAGTGTACCCCATCTTTTAATGGCTACTTCCAGCAGGATAATGCACCATGTCACAAAGCTCACATCATCTCAAACTGGTTTCTTGAACATGACAATAAGTTCATTGTACTCAAGTAGCCTCCACAGTCAATACGTCTCAATCCAATTAAGCACCTTTGGGAATTAGTGGAATGGGAGAGTAGCATAATGGATGTGCAGCCGACAAATCTGTACCAACTGTGTGATACAATAATGTCAATATGGACCAAAATCTCTGAGGAATGTTTCCAGCACCTTGTTGAATCTATGCCACAAATAATTAAGGCAGTCCTGAAGGCAAAGGGGGGTCCAGCCCGATACTAGCAAGGTGTACCTAATGACCTAGCTAGTGAGTGTAGATGTATACTGTAGTCATTAGTGACTATTTAACTATATCTTCTGCACATAAGCATTCAGTAACACAGTTGATTGATGTCATATTGGCGTAACTTGGTGTACCCATTATACTATGCCTCATATTAGAGGCTGTATGTTTACATTGACAGACTGTATATAGGTGGTCACCCTCATATTGTATTGTTTACATTCTTATTCTCTATTGTTTTTCATTTAATTGTTTTTCACTATCATAACTGCATTGCATCTGCATCTCCTATTCATGTGACAAACAAATGAAACATAAACTTGAACTTGAAAGAGTGTCCCAAATGTCGGTACGAAAATCTAAATTAAGGATGTGTGCTCAGCACTAATCATCCACTTGATTGTGGGAAATTTGCATACAACAGAGCAGTGAAACCTTTAAATTTGCCTTGAATATTGGAGTGTCTACCCGTAACTTGACAAATGCACTTGGTGATATCCAATTTCCAAATATTAACTTTTCCCACTATCTCTGTCAGCATCTTGACAAAATAAACTCCACTGGATGCCTTCACAACTGCCACCAGCTTTCATGTATCACAACAGCAGTTATATCCTGAATTGTGCTGTTCTGGACAGAGACATTTTAAACGTCTTCAGTTTCACTTGATATGATGATCACCTGGATGACGTGCTGAATTGTAGTAACGACTGAATTGACAGTATTGATAGATAGCATTGTGAATAGAGCACCTCTGCCTTTTAACCCAGGTGTAGACTGATGTAGCTTCTTGCTTTCTATCAGAGCATTCAGTGAGGTTTTCCTTTAAGCTGACATCATATTTTCCAAGCAGTATTATATAATCTCTCAAAAATAATCATGATCATAACTGGTGTTAACTTAAAGATGCTGTGCACAATTACGGCCACTGGTAGTAAATGTGGCGCTATCAAGCTAAATGTATTCCCAAAAATGTTCATGAGTTGTGCCCCGTGTCATCAAAACTGCCTGACTTAAACTTGGAATTTCATGGCTAACTGATTTATGACAATGTTTTTTATTTTCGATATTATACACATATAAAACGCATATTACACATCCAGGACATACTGAGAGGTTTACACAGTATTGTGTTACTTTTAAAAGTCACATACTGCGTCATTAAGTAAACATGACGTCAGATTGCATCCTCCTTTAACCAAGCCCTCTCTTTCCAATTCATTTAGCTATGTCTACAATACAGTTCAGCCCCTGTCACTTTTTGTGAGCCTGATCTTTGTGAGCAAACATCAGACTGTCACTGAACAGATATTTCAATGTTTGCTTGTGGAGGCTCTTAAAAATAATGAATTTTATATATCCCTTTAATGTGTTGGACGATTAAATGTTCCAATTACTAATCATCTAGAAATCTATGGCTCCAACAACCTTTTAGCCACATTCATCCATTCACGTTCATGTCCCGCATAAAGTACCGTATATTGGTTTGTATTTTTCTGCAAGGCTTCCCATTCTTAATGTGAACTACATTCAGGGTGCACATATAATTGTTGTACTACTGGGGATGTTCTCAAGTACTTGAAGATCTGATATGCTGCATAACACAACTTAATGAAGAGGAGACGAAAGGCAACTACTGTATTCATATCAAATGGGGGCAAGTTTCATGTAAATACACTCATGAAACTCAATTTGGATTGTAGAATTGAATTATTTTTAATTTTTTAGACTGATTTAGATAACATTATTTGCATGCAGATTCAGTTTTAACATTTTACTTGTTTAAATGTTCAAACAAGGTACAGTATGTTTCATATCTGGGGTGAATGACCTGAGTAACATTACAAATGTTTTTTATTTATTTGAGCAAAATGCTAAAAGTCAAAGTTCTGTTTACCTGAACATGTTTGAAAATCTGTCTGATGGATAGATGTAAACGTAAGCTTTCCCATGAGGATGTAATAGTGACAAAAAGGTAAAACACTTTTAAGTATGTTCCTATCTTGCTCCAAAGACCTAAAACACTAAAAGTGAACCCAACTGACCCACCTTGGCTTTTGAACTATAAAGACAGTGCGTGGGTCAGTTGGCTTTGGAGGGAAATATACATTGACAAGTCTGTGACTCTTTTTTTCCCCTTCCTCACGCTCCTACCCCTCCTCTCCTACCCAGGAGGGGATTAACAATGCACTGTCTACATAGTGAAATAAACGGAAAGCTTGAATACTTTGTACAGTTGGCAAAACAGCAAAATACATATTCATATGTGAAGATATTCACAGACTGGTAGGTTTCAGTTTGAAAATACAGTAATTTTGATATTGAAGTTAACAGCTCAAACCAGCGCTCAACTGTCAAAATGGTCAAGAAAATTGTATCTGTTTTAGCTTTGTAAAATCAGATCTTGTGGTCATTAATGTGTTCATCTACCATACTCTATGTGAGCTCAAATTTAAGATAGCTACAGAACCTCACATACACAGATCTGTCACAATGATGCAACGGTGGCAGCTAGCAGGACTTTTGACCTGAGTTTCTCATGGATTTCCCAGACTTACTCAAAGCAAAACAGAATTTGTTGATTCAAGGCCTCAAGTAAAAGCGAGTAAATCTGGGCCACTTTGGATTTGGATAACTCAAAGCAGGAATAGATATTTGCCTAGGGGGCATAGAAGAAGTGATATTGTCAGATGTGCAATATAACATGGATTGTATTAAAGAGTTGTTTGTTTATTTAGTTATCACATACACAGAAATGCAAATGCAACTGCATGTGCAGTGAAACACTTAGACATGGCTCCAAGCACTGCAGCATGTAAAAAATATGCAATCCACAATGTATATACAGGACTGTACATGTAAACATTAGACAACATACAATTGAAGTGAAGGTGCAATTGAATTGTCCAGCATACTAACCTCCTTCATGTACTGTAGGCAAACAACTTGTTGATGACTAGGCCTAACACAGATATTTTTGTGAACTTTATAATGGAGCTGAAGCCACACGCAAACATTCATGGGTATGCAGGAAGTACAGGAGGGGGCTGAGTACACAAGTTGAAAATAATTGTGGCTGAGGTGATGTTACCTACGTTCACCTTCTGATATCAGCCAATGAGGAAGTCCAGGACCCAGTTCCAGATGGATGAGTTACGACTTAGAGCCATGAGCTTTGTAATGAGCAAGGTGGGCTCTATGGTGGTGAAGGACTTTAATAAACAGCATTCTTACATATACAGTACATACATTCCTAACGTAAGGACGGTGTGCATTGCAATGGACATGGTTGACTGACTAAAGCAGTGGTCCTCAAACCCTTCCACGGAGGGCCTAGTGTATGCAGGTTTTCACTTTTACCTTGTACAATGCTGATGGAGTAGCTTACTAATTGGTTAGGATCTCCCCACACCTGCCAGTCTAGGGCCTAATTATGCTCTAATTGAAGGGAAAGACCAAAAACCAGCATACACTAGGCCCTCCATGGAAGGATTTGAGGACCACTGCACTAGGCCCTCCATGGAAGGGTTTGAGGACCACTGCACTAGGCCCTCCATGGAAGGTTTGAGGACCACTGCACTAGGCCCTCCATGGAAGGGTTTGAGGACCACTACACTAGGCCCTCCATGGAAGGGTTTGAGGACCACTGCACTAGGCCCTCCATGGAAGGGTTTGAGGACCACTGCACTAGGCCCTTCATGGAAGGGTTTGAGGACCACTGCACTAGGCCCTCCATGGAAGGGTTTGATGATCACTGCACTAAAGAATGAGAACTTCTGTAGGATGGTAGTAGAGCTTATAGTAATCTAACCTTGATTCCTTGGATTGGAGCTAAGTAGAACCATACAGGGTTCTTCAGTTTGTACCCACAGGGGAATGATTTTTTGTGCTAAGAAGAACTATTTTTAGAGGGTTCTACCCACAGGGCGAGCATTCGGTTTTGCAAATTTACGCAAATGAGGAAGTGCCTTAAACCTGCATTCTATCTGAATTCCAGCTGAGGGCGATATGTCTGGTTGCAAAAGAGCTCGGTTTCTGTAATAATCTATGAGAATTTGAAACACTTCTCACTTGGTTTATTACCTCAGTAAACATTTTCATAATGAGTATATGGTCTCAATCACTAGATTTAGGCCTTCTGCAATATATAATGATTTTCATTTTTTTAATTATGGTCTTGTTGATTTTATAATCGGCAATAAAGCAAAGGGGCATTTAGGGCGTGGCTATGGCGTTCGGTTGTACGACAAGACACTCAAAGGAGTTCGCAGTTCAGTTTTTTCCAGTAAGTAACATTACATTTTGGTTTACATTTTGTTTTAATACTGTTAACGTTAGCCAACGTTAGCATCCCAATTAATATCAGTTAGCTAGCTAGATTACTCCTCCCTCTCGTCTAAAATCGTCACATCCGCAACCAAGATGTCTGTGCCCTTAAAGGCAAATTCGATGACCCAAATCAGATCGTCACAAATCAATGGGTGAAGTCACACATGTTACATCCAGTGATATATATGGTCTATAGTTCTACCCAGAACGGTATGTAGGGTTCTGCAAAGAACTCCCAATAAATGGTTCTGACTATAACCTGCAAGTAAGGGTTCTGCCTAGTACCCTGTGTTAAAGGTCCTGACAAGAACCAATAATTCCTAAATGGTTCTACATAGATCCCTCTAAGCAGAGTTGTACCCGGAATATCTCTGTCAAGAAATTATGCAGAAAATTTAAACCATGATTTTGTTACCTCAAGTTTGGATAATTGCAATGCTCTCTTTTCTGGCTACCCACCAGAGTTCTGACTACAACCGCAAAATTTGAACATACAGTTGTTTTCGAAATAATAGCAGTGTGTTCAAAAAAGTGAGTAAAGCTCACAATCCATATATAATTGCTTTTATTTCCATACACGCAATTGCATTGGGAACACTGTACAGTCTATTCCAAATCAAAACATGAAGAAAAATCTATGAAAGCTGTTATCACTTTACAAAAATTGAAGAAAACGGAATGTTAGGCTGTTAAAGAAAATAGCAGTGTCTGCATTTGTCTTTACAAACTCAAAACATATACTGTATAAACCGACAGATTCTTGAAGATTTAGCCATCCTGTGTATCACTAAACTAATATTTAGTTGTATAACCATGGTTTCTGAGAACCGCTTTACATCTGTGTTGCATGAGTCAACCATCTTCTGGCACCTGTGAACAGGTATTCCAGCCCAGGACGATTGGACTACATTCCACGGTTCCTCTGCATTTCTTGGTTTTGCCTCATTAACAGAATTTATGATGGCACCCCACAAGTTTTCTATTGGATTAAGGTCCGGGAATTGGGCTGGCTGTTAATCTTGTTGGTCTGGAACCAAGATGCCTCTTGCTGACTGGTGTGTTTGGTGTCCATGTCTTGTTGAATCACCAATTTCAAGGGCATATCCTCTTTGGCATAAGGCAACATGACCTTTTGAAATATTTTGGTGTATTTAAACTGATCCATGATCCCTGGAATGTGATAAATAGGCCCAACACTATAGTATGAGAAACATCCTCATGTCATGATGCTTGTGTAATGAATGCACTCAGAGTTGGACCCAAGCGCAACTCGGTAGTCAATAAACAGGCAGGCTCAGGTCAGGAACAATAAGATTCAATATTTTTAGGATACAGAAAAACAAAGCACGGCTTAGTAATGATGCACACAAGACAAACAATACATCACATCTGACTCCTACCAACAACGGTGGAAATTCCTAAACATGTCTGAGGATAGTACGTCACGAGCCGCAACCCAGGACCGGTCCTCTGGCCGGGAACCCTCCCTGTCCACCAGATAGTGCAAGCCATCCCGTATCGGCTTGGAGTCCAGGATCGCAGTGATGGAGAAAGCGGGGCTCCATCCACCTCTAACGGGGAGGAGCATCAGAACGCCCAACCTCAGGGTGAAGAGAACTGCAACACACCGGTTTCAACAGGGACATGTGAAATGAAGGCAAGATCTGGAAATGGGGGGGCAACAACAAACGTTACATTATCACATTGATGTGGCACATGATCTTGAAAGGACCAATGAATTGGGGGCTAAACCTCTTGCTTGGCAGGCGGAGACAAATGTCTCGGGTGGAGAGCCAGACCCACTGTCCCGGGTGTAGAAGTGGTTCAGGACGGGGATGCCGGTCTGCGAAATGCTTTTGCATAAGAGATGAATTCCTGGTGAAGATGCTGATGCACCGTCCCCCACAACTTTTCACTCCAAGTCATCCACAGCTGGCACTGGACCTGGCTCCGCCTCCAGGGGGAACAGGGGAGGTTGATATCCTACGACACACTGGAAGGGAGTTGTCTAGAGTAATGCAATAAGGATATCTGGGCATATTCGGCACAGTCCAGATAAAAGGGCCAGTCATGGGTTTGGCGGGTGCAATATAAGCTGAGATACTTCCCTATATCCTGGTTCAGGTGTTCCGTCTACCCATTCAGCTGTGGGTGGTGCCCAGAGGACATACTTATGGAGACACCCAGATGGTCACAGAACCCCCGCCACACTCTAGAGATGAACTGGGGTCCACTATCTGAGATGATATCTTCCGGGATGCTGAACAGATGGAACACATGTTGGAATAGACACTGTACCATTTCCATGGCTTTAGGCAGGTTAGTTAGGGGAATAAGTCTACACATTCTACACATTTTTTAAAGTATGTCAATCACCACCAGGAAATTGGTAAAGTCCTCGTAAACAGGTAGGTCTGCAAGAAAATCCGTTGACAGGTGGGACAATGGTCTGTGAGGAGTGGGTAATGGGACCAACCTCCCTGCCGGAAGCTTGCGAGGGATTTTGGATTGATCTTTTGCTAAGGAGGACCACCAGTAGTTGTGGGAAAGGAGTGTAGTAATACGTATAATTACCGGATGTCCTGAGGCCAAGGATGTTTGGCACCACTGCATCAGTTGCATAAGTAGCTGAGTTGGCATGTAGGTTTTTCCTGCAGGTGTGTCAGCGAGAGCAGGTTCAGTGAGTAGGGAGTCCAGTATAACAGATTGAAACTCCTACTGTATCTGCCCCTTCTAAACAAGATAAAAGTATAATCGGCTCAGGTAAAGATTTCAAAGAGGGAGGATCAAACTCCAGGGACAGTGAATTGGCCTTAACGTTATACCTTCCAAGCAGGTAGGAGACAGTGAAGTTGAACCTGGTAAAGAAGAGAAACCAGTTGGTGCCTGGAAGTCTCCTTGCATTTTTTAATTCTCCAGGTTCTGATGGTCTGTAAGAATCCAGAAGGGATGTTGAGCGCCCCTTTAACCAGATTCGCCATTCCTCTAATGCCATTTTGATAGCGGGCTGTACACGGTTGCCCACATTTTCAGTGTGTCGAAGGTGACCCAGGCTTCCTTTGACCATTGTATTTTTTTGTCATTCTGATTGGCAAGTGCTGTGAGTGGCGCGGCTGTAGCCTTGAAATTCCGGATGAAACAACGGTAATAATTACAAAATCCTATGAAGCACTGGAGGCTCTTTACGGTGGTTGGGAGAGACCACTGACGCACAGCGTTCACCTTATTCTCATCTATGCTATCTCCTACAGGGGATAACACAAACCCTATAAAGGTTACCGTAGTAGTATGGAATAGGTAATTTTTTCCTCATTGACAAAAAGCAGGTGATCAAGTGAACGTTTTAGGATCTGTTCCACATGTTGAACGTATTCGGCAATCAAGGAAGAATAGATGAGAAGGTTGTCTATGTATACAATCAGGAATCTATGGGTCATATCGTGGAAGATTGACTGAAGGATGGGGGGCGTCGGTGAGGTCAAAAGACATCACCAGCTATTCATAATGACCTCTCGCTGTGATGAACGCCGTCTTACACTCACCCCTTTCCTTATCCGGAACAGATTGTAGGCACTTCTCAAATCCAGTTTGGCATGGGCTGTAGCGCCTCCTACTTGTTTCAGGGCAGCCGGGATCAAAGGTAGGGGAAAATGATTCTTCACAGTAATTTCATTGAGGGACCAGGAATCAATGCAAGGTCTGAGACTCCCATCCTTCTTCCCCACAAAGAAGATGCTTGAAGCAGCTGGCGATGAGGATGGGCGAATGAAACCGTTCTGCAGGGGTTCAGTGATGTACTTATTCATGGCCTCCTCTTCAGGTATGGACAGGGGATAAACACGCCTTTTAAGGTGCTAGGTAGCAGTTCAATAGTGCAATTGCTGGAGCCAAAATGGATGGAACTACCTCAAAACGAGAATAGCATTGAGGTACCTGGGTTTCACTGGGAGATGTAGCAGCTTCAACAGCGATAGCATGGCAGGGTATCTGAATACAGTTTTGAAAACACCTGGAAGACCAAGATTGCAGTTCCCCTTGGCTCCAGGAGATGACAGCATCATGTAGCATGAGCCACGGGTGACCTAGAATCAGGGGTTCTTTGGGAGAAGCAACGACAAACAGGTAAATCGTCTCTACATTTAGAATCCTTATAGTCAGGTTGATCTCCTCGGTCACATGAGTAATGAGCCCTGTTTTGATTGCTAAGATATTTGCTTAAATCCCAAGATTCTAAGCTTTAAGGACATATGAGACATTAATATATAACCCAAAAAATGAGGGTGTTAGCCTTGTTTCCAGTTTGACATTCCATTTAATTTGAGGCACATGTGTACAAGGCACGTAGCTCACATTATGAGGGGAAATTATTATTTTTGTTATAGCTACTGTAAAATGGAGACATTTGCTACATTCATGTGTGTCTAAGCTTTCTGTAGATATATAACATGTATATATAATCAAAAAATTTGACTTGTGAACTGTGATTCTAGTCCATTTTTTATGTGGGGGGAAATCTCCCGCGGGCGGGATACTGAACCCTAACAGGTTAAGCCTCGAACTTCATAGACAGGTGCATCCAATCATGAGGAAAGGTATTTACTGTTTTTTCGATTGCTAAACAACAGTGGGCACAACTGAAGCCACATGTGCAAAACTCAAACTACAGTCTGCACAGCAGCAATTCATGTGACCAAAATCTAGTTTGTTTTTCATTGCTTGAACCAGTGTTGTAGTCAAGACCACCTAACCCGAGACCAAGACAAGACCAAGACCAGAGTGTATCGAGACCAAGACAGGACCAAGACTTTTAGGGGCCGAGACCAAGCCGAGACCAAGACCGAGGGAGGGCGAGACCGCGTCAAGACCAAGACCAGCGCCCCACACTACATGACACAATAAAATGTAAAACATGATCAAAAGAGCTTCTCAAATTGATCTGAAAGATCCACATTCCCATAAAAACACTGATATTAAACACTGAAAGATGAAATAAACTTAACCATCTTTATTCAATACTACTGGGTGACTTCCATCATTTAGTACAAAATGTAAAACAATTATTCATTGTTCAT
>JACXGM010018989.1:0-18743 GCA_016801145.1 Umbra pygmaea | reverse complement strand
TTACCCACACAACATCTCAGTGATATGCTCTACATGCCATATTACCCACACAACATCTCAGTGATATGCTCTACATGCCATCTTACCCACACAACATCTCAGTGATACGCTCTACATGCCATATTATCCACACAACATCTCAGTGATATGCTCTACATGCCATATTACTCACACAACATCACAGTGATATGCTCTACATACCATATTACCCACACAACATCTCAGTGATACGCTCTACATGCCATATTATCCACACAACATCTCATTGATATGCTCTACATGCCATCTTACCCACACAACATCTCAGTGATATGCTCTACATGCCATATTACCCTATCTTACCCCATATTACCCACACAACATCTTAGTGATACGCTCTACATGCCATATTACCCACACAACATCTCAGTGATATGCTCTACATGCCATCTTACCCACACAACATCTCAGTGATATGCTCTACATGCCATTGTACCCTATCTTACCCCATATTACCCACACAACATCTCAGTGATACGCTCTACATGCCATATTACCCACACAACATCTCAGTGATATGCTCTACATGCCATCTTACCCACACAACATCTCAATGATATGCTCTACATGCCATCTTACTCACACAACATCTCAGTGGCAAGAGCTACAAATGGAGGAGCAACAATCACTTTCAAAAAGGGGGACAGTCGCATGGTCACCAATGATGGTAGCAGGTTTGACATTCATGAGAAGGAAAAATTGTATTCCTTGCCAACCATTGAAAAGAATGTTGATCAATGTAAAGTATGTCATGATTTATAGACATGGCATGAAATATTGGGTCATTGTAATTATGAAGATGTGAAAAGGTTGCAAGGTGTTGTGAAGGGTATGGAGATTAAGGGAGGGGTAGTTGGGTTAAATCAGTTGTGTGAGGGTTGTACATATGGAAAGGTCACTCAGACAAGAAATAAGCAGCCAGATAGGAAGGCAAAGAAGCCCCTAAAACTAGTCCAAACTGACTTAGCCGGTCGCATGCCAATTACAAGCATGGAAGGACAGATGCGCACAGTCATTTACAGATGACTACTCTGGTACTATGCTTGTATACTTTCTAAAGTCCAAGAGTGATACAGTGCAGGCCACAGAAAGATTCTTAGCAGACATAGCACCTTGTGGAGAAATCAAGGGTATCCATTCAGATAAAGGCACTGAGTTTACAAGTCAAGACTTCTAGCCACTTTTAACAAAATTTAGGATTAGACATGATACGTCTGCGCCTTATTCACCCCAACCAAAATGGCACTGTGGAGAGAGGTTGGAGAACACTTTATGATATGTTCAGATGTCTACTAATAGAGAGTGCGTTACCAGATAAGCTATGGAACTACGCTATGCAGACTTCTGCTTATGTGAGGAATAGGTGCTACATAGAAAACGCCATACGAGCGTTTCACAGGCAAGGTAACAAACATATCCAAATTACAAAAATTCAAATGTGTGTGTTTGCTTACAAGCAAGAGCGAGGCAAATTGGATTTTAGATGTGAGCAAGGTGTTTTCATTCTAATCTAATTTACTATCCAGACAGAGGGGGTCCAAAAACACAGGTTGGTGAAATTTATCACTAAAACAATCAAAAAAAGGGAAACTAACATCTGAATCACACATAGAATATGGGTTGTACACCATAGGGTTGAGAACAGTAAAGAGAATGTTGTTGATGAAAAGGTGGAAAATGTAGCAGGTCAGGGTGTTCAAACTCAAAGTGGTATTACTGTGACTTTACCTGAAAAGACTGACGCCCAAATCACACAGAATCCGTCATTGCATATGCGTAACAACAGAAGTCCAATCATTTCCAATGAAGGAGTCCGCCAGTGATGCAAAGACGCATAGCGGAATGCGTTGGATTGCGGCTGCAGTCCGTTCGCGGTGTTGCGTGCATTGGATTTTTCCTACTCGTGCGCTAAAACCAATGCGTGTTGTGTCTAGCTAACACTTGCTAGCTTTTCAAAACAGTGACAAATTTGGTATAGCCAACACTTATAGTTACTGACCTGCTAATTCAATGTCTTTCAAATTCCTCTTCCAAGTATTTTGTTTTTGATTTATGTCTCTGTAGACATGTGCTGTTATATCAAAAATGGTAGGTTACCCGGCGACTGCTCTTATAAGTTTCTCCTCCATTTTTACATGCGCTGTGAAACACTAGACAATGCCTAAATGAGGCAAAAGGCTTTGCATCAAAACTATGCATATGCAACGCAACTAGCGGATTCTGTGTGATCTGGGCGTGAGTACACACAGCCAGGAGTCACAGAGTCTGTGATCAGAAGGAACCCACTAAGAAGTAAAAAAAAAACAGCTCATCTACAGGAATTTGAGACAGAGGATACGGAGGACAAACTGCACGCATGCATGGACTCTTGCTACAGAGCAGTGTGTGTTATACCTCAAACTCACCAGCAGGGACAGACTGGCCATCGGGAGGATCGGGAGTTTTCCCGAACAGCCGGTCCATTCCGGGCCGATCAGGCCGTCATATTTTCTTTGACGGCCGGTCGGCCAGTTACAGTCCTGGACATATTAAAACAAGTGACAGTAGGCTGAAATGGACTTGCTATTGCATCCGCAAAAATGCGGTCTGGCCCGGCCGTTAAATCGAGAGAGAGTTCCTCTATATTTAGATGAGGAGAAACCCAGTGAATGATGAACGTGGGGAGTGACAGATAAAGCGTGCGCGCGCCACTCGTTTCCGCGGGCAGCTCCATCCAAAGTCCCGGGCAGAATTTTTTTCCCAGTCCATCCCTGGCTCCAGGAAAACGCGTTCCTCACATCATTGCATATTGGCAGTCCTTTCAGTTTCCGTTTTCAATTCGAACCAGTGTTTACATGTTATCTCAATCGGATTAGAAAAGGAATAAACCTCCCCTTTTAATTAGATCGAAATATCAGATCGATTAAGGTGTTTACTGTGATTGAGCCGCAAATTTGATTACTAATGGATATTATAGCACACATAATAATGGTGTTGTATTGTATGCTTGTTTGAATTGTGTGTGTCTGTGTGCGTGTGTGTGGACTCTTAGCCAGACTGATGGCAACTGCTCTATATCAGATTGGAAGGCCTTGCATCAAGTGGTGAAAACTGTCCAGTACAACATCGGTTCACAGCTCCCCTTTATTGAGGACATCCAGCACAAGACGCGGTGGTACAGAAGCCTGGAAGGTAGGAGAAGCAGAGTACGGAACAGCATCTTCCCTGCTTCAGTTACCCTGATTTGAAGTTGAATCTAATCAAATCTAATGGAACTTGCTTTCTGCACAGGGGCACAGTTATGTTGGAACAGTAAAGGGGATTCACCAAATTGTTTGTTTAAGCAGATTGGATGTCTATTTTCAGAAAAAATGTCATGTTCATTTTATTCAGAAATAATTCCAAAGGGTTTCCATTACATGCCACAGTATATCACTGATAAGATCCAGGTAAGTGTAGCACTGGGAATTATGGCTTATCTACAAAAAAGTATGTTAACACTGGAAGTCATTTTCAAAGATTCCCAGCCTCTTGTTGCCAATGGAAGTTTTGGTTAATTACTTCCCATTATGAGGCATCCCCTGGGTGTTATAACTGTGGACTGCCAATCTCCAGACTGCTGCTACACACTTGGCTCCACAAGGTTCTTTCTTTCTCCAGCATCCTGCTTCTCTGGGGTAGACCAATCCTCAGCAGCCTGGTGTTGAGGTAGGAATAGAGGAGTTCACATTGGGAGAGGATATTTCCTTTCACAACATCCTCCAGTCTCATTTTCTCTTCATTATCAGCAAGGAATTGAAAGGTCCTGATCTGTCGGTTTCGGTAAGGCTGTTTGTAATGTACCAAGCAGACAGACATCTTATTACAAATTGCCACTGGAATATAAAGATGAAAGCAGCTAACAGTCCAGCATCTCTAATTTCTGCTACTTTTCACTTATAGACCTAGTTTATCTGTCTAATTATGAAACGTTGCACTGAGCACAATATAATACCAATTTCTAAACCAGCAGTGGCATATGCCATTTGAAATCATAGCATGTCTACTTTCCCTTTGACCTTGGTTTTCGCAACCCCTCATAGAAAGAAACATTCAGGTCCCCATCCACTCACACATCATACACAGCTACTGTAGATAGACCTCTCAACCATCTAGCCAAGCCCAAGCTAGCTCAAGTACACTACTTGAATCTAATTTCAGCTGGCTGCCTATGATCTGTCAAGCTTATAGACATCAGTTTTATATGCCACCAATACAGACCATTATAGATATTGGGGCTGTAAAATAGAGTGGGCCTTGGAAAATTGGCTGCCGTTTGATGGATGCATTTTCCCCATAGTAATCCAATGCACAGTAGGATGAATAGATTCTTGAGCTATGTCTGCTAGTGTGCTAGTAAAGACATCAGTCTTCCGGCTTTCATTCCAAATTGATATTCTTGTGGATAGAGAACTGTAAATTCAATTACTACCCACATATCTTTGGTAGATGGTTTTCTTTGTAGTTAGAATGTGGTGAAAAGAAATAAAGTAAAAATATTCTGGTTTTCCTTTGCACAATTAACGTGTATCCTTTAGTAAATCAGAAGTGACTCCCTGGAAAACAAAAGCCAAGACCTGTAGACAGATTGTATCCATGAAACAGTCAAGTATGTGACGGTTTAATCCCATTAAAGTCCACATTAAGGCTTTCAAAAGGATTTTCTTCCTGGGAGTTGCTAATGAGGTTTACCAGACTCTGATACCCAAAGGTATTGTGGTCTCCTATAGCGCTCTGAGAAAATACGACCATTAAAATCTTATGAGGCACATAGTAGATCGGCTAACAAGCTTGGGTATGGCCATCCACCACAAGACAACAAATATTATACTGATTTGTGTTAATGCAGAGACATTGATAAATCAATGTGTTGAAAAGAGGGTGGGATCCAGCTGTTGAATTCACTTTTTTTTTACCTTAGTCATAAAGATGTCTGTGGGTATACGTTTTTCTTTTTCCTCTTACTACAAGATAGTGCCATAAACAAACTGTCAGCGTAAGAATATTGACATAAATAGAATAAAATTCTCATTGAGATCACAACGAATAAACAGTTGCTTATGAATTTCTCATTTGTCCTGATATTGTTTTGAACATTAATTTTGGGGATGCCACCTGTCACACCTGCCCCCCTCTCAGACAGAAAACGGCATTCAAGTTCTCCTGAGTATTAGTTATGCATATTTTTGGAGGTATCTCTCTAGCCTTCTCTATGTTCTGGCAGGTGTATTCTGTTTAGCTCATTAGTATGATTATTTAAGACTCAGTATATCTAGCCACGTTTGTTGGTTGTTACTTATGTCGTTAGTCACGATGCTACAATTTCTGTTTAAAGCTTTCTGAGTTTGTATTTCGTATTCGCCTGTTACGTGCCTTTGATTATTAAAGAAAGACCTGTCTCCTGCACTTGACTCCGTCTACGTTGGAACTAAGTGACACCGCCCAAACTGAGCATTCTTTCAAAGTGTCGTTAACAGTGGCTGATGAAGATTTGTTCTAAGCAGAATTACTGAGGCTACACAGCAAAATCGCCAGTGTTAAATCAACTCTGAGAGTGTTAAAGTAACACTTTCAGTGTTCTATATAAACACTGAGAGTGTTACTTTCACACTGTCAGAGTTTATTTAACACTGGTGATTCTGCTGTGTATAAAATATGATACCATCTTTAAAGAAGGCAAATATAAACAGCATCTAAACACGTCATAGTGATGTAGTCACTAGATTGATTTTTTTATGTGGTAAATTGTCTGCTAGCTAAGACTGAGCTAGCTAATTTTAACATCCCTAGTTATTGGTGACTTTGTTGATGATATTATAATTTTTTGGTGTGGGGTGGAATTTCTATAGCATGACAGTATGCAGAGGCAAAGGCGACATGCATGTAGGGAGATAGAAGAACGGCACAGAAGGCAGCCAAGCCGGGCCTGTATGCAGGGTGTACAGGGGTTTAAAGTCATTAGCCTCAGTTTATTATGACCACTGTTATTGAATGCCACTGATTTCTGTACTGCTACCTATTTCTTTATCTGAGCTCTGCTACCAGCTAATGGGAGGTTCCACTTCTTAATCTCAAATGGACCATTCCTACAATTCATTCAGCAGAAACAGACAATTACTGTATATGAACATGTGAATTCAGTAACCACCTTGTGTTCTGGTAAAACAAATCATAACAGATTTCACTGATATCCACTTTGATAGATCAGAAGTGCTCCAATGATGCTGTCCTTTTTCATCCCCATGGCCTGTTTATTTTTGGCCTCTTTAATAACATATCTTTTACACACAAGAGCCTCATAAGCTGGTGGTCGATAGTGATATATTCTAATATACACACTCATTGCTGGCTTGACCTCTATGGTCAAAGACAGAAAATAAGCCAGGTACAGTGTCAAAATGGAGCCCAGCTGCTGTCACAGACAACACGCTCCAGTGATCAACAGCAGAGATAATATGGAATGGGTATCACTAAAATATATACAGTAATAACCTTTACACTTTTTCTAAATGCATTTAAACAAAGAGCAATGAGGTTGCCATATTTGTACTTACTTTCAGCCAAGACTCCAGTTGAGACTTCTACCAGTTGCCAATGAATGGGAAAATGCCTATTGTTGAAAGCATGGGAAAAGGACATTTCTTTGAATGCAAGATTTTTAATTTGTTAAAGAGGAAAGATTACACTGTAAAAAGTAATTTGTTGACTCAACTCACAAAATTAGTAACCCTGTTGCGTGGATTCAACTGATAATGCTAAGTCAATTTGAATTTTGTTTTATCAAGCTTTATTGTTGACTCAACATGAAATTTATATTTCACTTGGCAATTTTACTCATGGAGTCAACTTCTCATAATTTTCTGATTAGTTGACTTCATGAAAACATGAAAAATTATGTTATCTCAACAATGTTTGTTGATTTAACTATTTTTCAGTTGAGATAACTTTTTACAGTGTATGTCCTCTACAATGGAAGCAAAATGGCAGCTTTATTGTTAAGTCTACAGGAAGGTTTCACTAAAAAAAATAAGTAATGTTCAAAATCATTGTGGCAAGGTACTTTTGAAATGTCATCCACCCTGCAGTTTTAATCTACCGAACAAAGCTGTGTGCAGTATGGGAATGTCTTGGCAATATAATAGGGCTAGTAAAAGCATGTGGTCTGGCAAAGTCAAACACTGTAGGATAATAAGGCTAACATCTTACCCAAATGGCAGTCCCATGCTCTTCTACAAACCTTAACGTCACATTTCTTTGCATATGATATCCTCACGCTGAGTCTGGGTTTGGTTCACTAACATGGTCACCACTTTGGAATTACTTTTGTAGGGTATTGTGATAGTAGCACCACTGCTCTGACTTGGCCTAACCAATTATGAAAATTGAATAACTTTTCCTTAGAACCATCTCTCATCTTTATTTGCCAAACCCACCTCCTCTTTGATTTATTTTGTATTTTTTTATTTCAAGTTTTTTCCCATTACATACACCCATCCCAATTCCCACTAACCCTGCCTTGTCAGCAGCTCCGCAACTCTTTGGCCAGATCTGTGGAATGGTGATGGGCGTGCATATGGTTAATCCGACCACATGTTGCCCAGCCACCAATTCCTTTTGCACTGCTCATCCTACACTGAAGCGTTTAGTCAGATCATGCACGGGATGATTACGTTCACCAACAGCGATTTAATTTACAGGCACTCGATCTGGACACAAGGAGTCACTAAAGAGTGATGTGGCAGGATAGATAACCTGACCTATGACCCAAATCCCGGGCGGCACTATGCCAATTAGAGCTGCCTCGTGTAGGAAGACAGAGAACCCAGAGTCACGCTCGAACCACTGACTATCATGACGTAGACTGTCCTGCAAAGCAGCGAGTTAGCCCACTACGCCACGCGGACCCCCTAACTCACCTCCTCTATGGAACATCACAGTCATTAAAAAGCTATATATTGATGCTGGCTTTCTCTTGTCCGCATGTGGCTTAGATTAAAATTAACTAGTATTTTCTCTGTCCCATGGAAGCTATAATTTTCAGAGATCAACCACCTCCACTTAAAGCAGAATGAAACATCCCATATGGGAGCACTACTCAAAACAGATGTTCACGATCCGACAAAACTGAGGGCTCTTTTTCCACGTAATGCTTTGGAAAACAAGTAAGTGAAGATTATGGAAATGGAAAAAGGCTTATGTGTTTTGACACTTAAAGCTGGTGTGAAGGTTGCTTTTGTACACAATACAAAGTAAATTAAATATTTTAAGGAGGGAATTCATATTTGTCACAGTTAATTTATCCATTGTATTTCTTGGATAAATATCCATTGTATTGTTTTTTCTTTATGATCTTTACACGGCTCAAAGCTATCACACATTTGAAATGGATTAAAACAAAGTTGAATCATTGCCCTAAAGTTAAATAAATTGGAAGACTGCCCCGAAGCTATGACTTGTCATCTCTGTTTCATAATCAGAACTGAGTAGGCTAACCATAATATTCAACAAGACTGTGGCTTGTGGTAATAATCTTTATTTGATTTTAGTCTGAGGACTGTTGGCACATCTATGCAGTTTTTAGTATAATACAGCATAAATGCGGTGTATTGCTCCTGTCAGTATAATCCTACATGGATGCTACATGCACCATTTGCATTGAATGCTGTTTGTACAATAGACATGTTTCAAAAGATTGTTTCATATTACAGACAAATTACCAGAAAGCAAGTCACCATGTTTAGCTGCCATATTGCAATATAGATTCCAAATCATGGGCCCTATCTTGCACCCAGCGCAATTTACTTTTTACAATGACCAAGGGCGTTGGAACGGGGGAGACATGGGGGGACATGCCCCCCCAATGTTACAGACAGGCAATGTGGTCCCTTCCCAGTAATAAGAACAATTTGTGAAAAACATATGGTGTGACCCCCTCAATATCAAACTCATTCCTACGCCTTTGACAATGCGCTCCCGGGGCGGTACAATTTTACCACACAAGGGAAATTATTGTGGTGTCCATGAAGTTGTGAAAAATCTAGTGTACAGCTTTACCCAAATTATTCAGGCTGAATTATTTGCACTGATATACATCAAACGCAAGGGAACCCATTCAATCAACATACAAGTAATTTGCGATGCTATAGAGGACTTACTTAACCCAAATGCCCTAGCAGCAGAACGGGAGAGGAGAGGCTATTTGACAGAAGAGCTGCTGCATTGTCTATAGTAAGAAAAGCAAAGCAATCTTGGTCTAATGTTAGAATGCATTGCAAAAATATCACCATGCATTCATACCCTCGTGATTCAGTGAGAGTGAGCCCAAAACATCGGCAAGTATGTCTTTGTGACATTTCTTTATTTACATTTTGTAAAAAATTAAAATCAATAGCATTCCGCTATAATAGTGTAATAAGCCCCGATCCAGAGGGTGCAGATCACCACCCACCTACCCCTAGGCGTATGGCGCCTCCATTTCATAAGGTAGCATATAGCAGCACGGTAAGTTCCAAACAGACATCCCAGAGTAAAAACCCCATAGGTAGACCCCCTGCCTCCCTATGGCGGGCGTGCACACTAACTCTTATTTAGCACAGCAATCCCCCTCCCCGCATGCAGCCCCTTAGCATGAGTCACCCAGCACAACGTTATCACAAGGTCCATTTAGCAGTTCAGGCTCACAAATAGCACAGAATGATTCAAATGGAGTTCAGTTACGTCTTGACTAGCGCGTCCCCAACAACACCATTCCCCTGTCTGCTCTCTCGTAATGTTCCAGGCTCTACAATACAAAATAGGGTCCTGGAATTGTCACGGGTGCAGAGCATCGTACTGATGAGCCCACAGAGAAGGCCGCCCCCAACATGATTGGTTATTGCATGTTACGCCCAGACCACACCTATGACCTACCAATTTTAGATTTGACAATGACATCATATTCAATCAATCATTCTTGTTGTCTGATTTTCAGCTGTTTGCCATCTATTCGTGTGTATATTGCTCCTGTGTTTTCATTTGTCATGGTGGTAATTGTTACCTGTATGGTGAGTCTATGCCCATTTGGGCAGTACCATTCTAAGAATTCCTTTGCATTGTTTGTTGTTTTGTTATTCCTGTTCTAATGTCCTACAGGCATGTATAACGCTCAGACTAGAATGTGGAAGAAACGCACACCTTATAGGTGAGGTGCTGGCTATAGGATACGAAATGAAAGAATAAATGAAAAAGCTGCATACTCTAGAACTCAGATGCATATAAAACCAGTTTTAATACTACCAACGTTTCGACAGACAAGCTGTCTTCTTCATTGATGAAGACAGCTTGTCTGTCGAAACGTTGGTAGTATTAAAACTGGTTTTATATGCATCTGAGTTCTAGAGTGTGCGGCTTTTTCATGTATAACGCTCAGTCCGTGTTGCACCATGATAAGGGTGCTATATGAGTATTCATCTTTAGAAGGCTTAAGTCTATATAACTCAGTTATTGTTCATTCTGTGCCTGGAGCTTAGTATTATGCATAAAGCTAAAATATGTTATCCTGTGGTACAGAGTAATTATAAATGCACATTTCTTGGAAATGCTTTTCCAATTCAGTTAGGAAAATATGATTAGCTGATTGGCCCTCCCTTAGGACTGGGCGGCTAAGTGAAATAAGTCTGTGTGAATGTGAATGGGGAGGTATTGCGTAATAACGCACTCTCGTGACACCTCACACTCTCCTGCCCAGGGTGTTGACATCGGTGCGCTGAGCCCAGCAGAAGATGCAGTACAGAGATGTTTGCAACAGATGGTTGGCGCTTAATAACATTTTTACACCTGCCGGGTTGATAACATTTCAACATATTTAGAGTAAATTGTGTTCTTCTGAATGTCAGCCTGAGGACATGGTATTGCATTAGTTTAGAGGATTCTCTCATTCACTTTGCATGGAGAAAGTCTGCATCTTAGATGGGAGAGTGTAAACATTTACCTTTACAAAAGGCCAGTAAAACACTGTTGGTTTGTGGTACCAGTACATTTGGGAATTCTGGTCAAACGTTTACTCTAATCCCTGGTTCCTTTAGCAGGTTAGCTAATTTGGTTACTGGTTTTGAGTTCACATTCCGCATAACAATTTGTTTGTTTAATTTGACTCAAAACCAGAAGTTAGAGTTTTACATGCACTTAGGTTGAAGTTATTGAAACTAATTTGTCAACCACTCCATAGATGTCATGTTAACAAACTATAGTTTTGGCAAGTCAGTTAGGACATCTACTTTGTGAATGTCACAAATAATTATTCCAACTGTAATTGTTTACAGACAGATTATTCCACTTATAACTCATTATATCACAATTCCAGTGGGTGAGAAGTTTACATACCCTAAATTCACAGTGCTGTTAAAGAGGTTGGAAAAATCCAGAACAATTTGTCATGGCTTTAGAAGCTTCTGATAGGCTAATTTACATCATGTGAGTCAATTGGAGGTGTACCTGTTGATGTATTTTAAGGCCTACCTTCAAACCAGAGCTTTGCTCGACAAAATCGAAAGAAATCAGCCAAGACCTCAGAAAAAAAAATATTGTAGACCTCCACAAGTCTGGTTCATCCTTGGGAGCAATTTCCAAATGCCTGAAGGTACCACATTTGTCTGTACAAACAATAGTACGCAGGTGTATACACTTTGGGACCACGCAGCCACCACACCATTCAGGATGGAGATGTGTTCTGTCTGCTAGGGATGAACAATCTGTGGTGTGAAAAGTGCAAATCAATCCCAGTACCACAGCGAAGGACCTTGTGAAAATGCTGGAGGAAACAGGTACAGATGTATCTATATTCACAGTAAAACAAGTCCTACATCAACATAACATCAAAGGCAGCTCAGCAAGGAAGAAGCCACTACCTCAAAACCTCAATATAAAAGCCAGACTACATTTTGCAACTGCACATGGGGACAAATATTGTACATCTTAGAGGAAAGTCCTCTGGTCTGATGAAACGAAAATGGAACTGTTTGGCCATAATGACCATCATTATGCTTGGAGGAAAAAGGTGGGAGCTTGCAAGCCAAAGAGCACCATCCCAACTGTGAAGCATGGGGGAGGCGGCATCATTTTATGGGGGTGCTTTGCTGTGGGAGTGACTGGGGCACTTCACAAAATAGATGGCATCATGAGAAATGAAAGTTATGTGGTTATATTGAAGCAACATCTGAAGACATCAGTCAGGTAGCTACAGTACTTTAAAGCTCGGTCGCAAATGGGTCTTCCAAATGGACAATGACCTCAAGCATACTCCCAAAGCTGTGGCAAACACCAAAGTCAAGGTATTGGAGTGGCCATCACAAAGCCCTGACATCAATCCTATAGAAAATGTGTTGGCAGATCTGAAAAAGTGTTTATGAGCAAGATGGCCTACAAATCTGACTTAGTTACACCAGTTCTGTCAGGAGGAATGGATCAAAATTCACCGCCACTGATTGTGGGAAGTTTGTGGAAGGCTACACGAAACATTTGACCGAAGTTAAACAATTTAAAGGCAATGCTACCAAATACTAAATGAGTGTATGTGAACTTCTGAACCACTGGGAAGATGATGAAAGATATAAAAGCTTACAAAAATTAATTCTCTCAGCTATTATTCTGATATTTAAATTTCTTAAAATAATGTGGTCATCCTAACTGACCTAAGTTTTACTAGGATGGAATGTCAGGAATTGTATGTAAAGATCTGACTTAAACTGTATGACCCTGTCTACTGATTGGTAACAACATACAGGCTTTTGATATTCAAAACCTTGGAATAGATTTTGTAATCAAATGAATGTCAAGAAAAGCCTAATCCTCTGACCAGTAATATTTTTAGAACTGCACGATAATAAGAGTGCAACATGTTACTGTATAGCTAAAACACTATTGGCTTTGCTTAGATCTTCAATATTCCCTTATGTATGGAAAATAAGAACAACTACTCATTGTTATTAAACATCTGGCTATGGTTATAATGAAAATAGGGTATACAGATCTAAAATTGCACTGGATTTGCTAAATATCTTATGATCAACATTTAGAAGTCCATGCAGCCAATACAAACCAAAATCCGATATTTCACAATATTTTTTTAAAAGGCTTTTTTATCTTCTTGGTATATTATTTTGTACAAAAAGCACATGCAAGGAAAGTTCAAATATACTTCTGATGTCAAATGTCTGGAAATCCATTTGGACTCCAAAAATGAAATCTAAAAATGGAATGAAATGACTGAATTATCGTACATTTATTTGCTCTTTTTAGTAACACTGTCTTTGGGTTGTCAGCCTCTACAACTGTCCAGTGAAATATAGTTGGTGACAAACCTATGTCTATATTAAATTACCACACTGGGAGATGAAGGAAATAAGTCTGCATGCTTCTGATCCCTTATAAGCATAGTCTGAATGTGTTTTTATAAAAAAATGGTTTTGCTACAGGGAATTCAGTTTCTTTCCTGAATGATGAATCCTGCTTATTGTCTGGCCTGCCAACCAGAGCAGTGGCATAACTTTATGAATAAATCTATCTGGTGTCTGTATTGGAGTGCTATAGGTTCAGAAGTGTATATTTTTATATTTTCTTATTTTTCACAGATTTTCCTCCCTTCCCAAATCCCTCTCTAATCCTGTCTTTTCAGCAGCTCCGCAACTCCTTGTTAAGATCTGTGGGATGACGAGGGGTGCACACATGGTTCATCCAACCACAGCCCTGTAAACTCTCAGGTATTGGTTGTGAGGCACACGCATTTGATTGGTTTCACACGTTGTTGGAACTCATACTCGAGTCACACATAAATCTCATAATTTACTACAGACTTGACTCAGACTCGTCCTCTTGTGACTTCATACTTCAATCAATCAATCAATCAAATTTATTTTATAAAGCCCTTTTTACAACAGCAGTTGTCACAAAGTACTTTGACAGACACCCGGCCAGAGACCCCCAAAAGCAAGCAACACAAGTGATGCACAGTGGCTAGGAAAAACTCCCTAGTAGGAGGGACCTAGGAAGAAACCTAGAGAGAGGCCAGACTCAAGGGGGTGGCCAGTCCTCTTCTGGCTGTACCGGGTGGGGGATCTGAAGGTACACAGCCCATTGTAATAAGGTCAATACTTCACTCGTGGACAGGACTCATGGACAATACAAGTAATTAAAATGTAGCCTACTGTACATATAATATCCTGCTTACATTTCTTTTGCCAGTAATGTGCTGCTGTAGAGATTGCATTTGCATCATGTCTGAATGACAGAAAATTATATTATTATAGAAACGAGTGAGCGAGAAAGGAATATTAAATGCAACTCCACAAGTGCTCTTAATGTTATTTAGTGTACCAAAAAAACTGAAAGAACAACAAGCTGAGTGCATTATGCAAAAAGAAATTAAACTGGATCGTATGCTGGATCAAGTACATCGAACTTCATCAGGGAGCTTAAAATGCACTGGAGAAGTCAGTTTGCTGTGGTGTACTGTCAACTGTAGATAAGAAAAGCTACTACTAGTTATGGTGGCTAGCTAGTAAAGCAATTGTGTTAAAGGCAGGCTATTTTAAGTTGTGACTTGGCATTGAGACTAGCTAGCTAAAAAATTTGTTTTCAGCTACAATAGGTGTTGAAGGTTGTTTAATAATTCGGGATTTCTCATAAAAAGGTTCGATAGCTAGACTACAGTAGTCTACAGTGGATTGGAGCTAGTCTAGCAATCCAACGCTTGTAATAGCTAACTCTGGTGCAGTTGGCTACAGCTATGTCCACATTAGCATGTTCAGTTGTATTAAAGGGTTTCACACAGTACTTGTGAAATTTAATTTAATCAGTATTTGTAATAACACACCAGCAGTACTGAAATAGACTACTAAAGCCTATTTTCCAATTAGGTTCCCTATTCAACAAAGCAAAAGACAAAGTTGTCAGTGATGAGGGACAGAGCAACATCATGACCTCCATTGTTTAGTGGCCTTTTTGAGATTGTTCTGTAGCATTTTACAACCTGTAATTGGAATGTCAGGATCTTAGCAGTAGCAGTGAAATCATTGAATATTTAATTGTAGTATGTTTCAAAAGAAAGTGTAAGATAATAATAGACATGTAAACTACTGAAACACCTTTTCCAGACCTGGAATGTCACTGCTAGGCTACCAGGTTGTTTAATCTGTCTGCTGTTGATTTTTCCTTCCTCTTTTTCTTTACCTGCCCCTGATCCTTCTCCCTCTTGCACTTCTTTGTGTTCTGGGACCTACGGATTTACAAATGAAGCACTGCCCGTAACCCTAACTAACAAGTGAAGTAAGCCCATTAACTTGAGAAACTGCATTTTATATGGAAAAATATTTATTTATGGCTATATTTTGCATCATGCAATTCATCTGAAAATATTAAACATTGTTTGAAAGCCCTAGTTAATACTCAACACACAAACGTTCAGTACTCTACCGTACATGCCAACACGCTGACACCCACCCACACAAAGTTCCCCATATACAGATACATATGCCTGTGACTAATGAACTGATTTCAATGTTTGCTTTGGCTCATTTGGCCTTTCTCATTAATCACAGACAGAGGGAACATCCCCTGGGCCTTTGAACTCTCACAGTAAAAACAAAGAAAAGTGAGGCCCTGGAGAAAAATCTGAAAGTTTGCCTCAGAAAGACTGCACTCTGAACTTCAGTAGTGTCTCTAGTGTTACAAATGTTAGTTTTATGTCACAGTAAGGTAGTTCTGACAACTTATATGTATGTTTTGGGTCATTCTACAATATTGCTGATCAAGTGCTGCAAAATACAGCTGCAAAATGCTGTGTCAGCCATTTTGGTTCAGGGTGACACTCATTCTGTGCTCGTCACTGACTCTAGATCCAGCTAAAGGTCCCCAGACCATCATGCATCTTCCTCCATGTTTGAAAGTTGGTGTCACAATTGAGGAACAATCTTTTCGCCTACTTGATGGCAGTTATTTTTGTATTATTTTTTATTGACATGACAAGAGGAAGCCAGGGAGATAGGTGGGGGGGGGTAGAGGACGGGCTCAAACCGCCGTCGCCAGGGCACATGTGATCGGGAGCTTAGACCACCACTCCAACTCTAGCACATTTGAAGTCTTTTGTTCACAAATTAAATTGAGACTTGCTTACTTTGAACAGTGTTAAGCTATGCTTGAAGGTGTTGTCCTGTGAGTCGTCTATCACCCAGGCTATTGACTCTCAGGAACTTGTTTTCTTATTCTGATGTGGCTTTGTTGTGACAGACCTCTTCCTGTCAGAGTTTTCTCCATTTTCCAAATGCCTTTTAATGTCGTAGGAAACTGTACCCACAGACACCTAGACTTTCTTTGTAATTTCTCTAAAGGTAAGGCCTTTAAGGTTTGGGATGAACTGGGAAGAAGGTGGAAAGCAAAGGAACTTTGGAAACAATATTGATGGACAAAAATACTTACAATATTATACATAGAAAACTGTTAAACGAGTATCAGTTGCATCAACTGATAACCTTCTAGACAATTTAAAATGTAATGCTTCTGTCACGTCATTCAGGAGACTGATAGGAATGACGTGGCATTAACTGAAATGTTTATATGATGAGTTTGATTCATGTAGTGTGGACTATTTTGGTTTATTTGGAAATGTATGTACTGATTGTGGGACTGTGGTGCAAAACCTTCTGGGCATTGAGCTACACTGTAGCCGGTTACTCTTGGGTAGATCATCTTTACACATGAAAAGAATGATTAGGTGATCAGTGTCCACACATTCCTGTCTTGGTGCATGCTGCAATGTTGAGTTTGTCTGCTTAATACTGCGTTGTGTATTCTGCCTGAGAAGGTTTAACCAAGTTAGTCAGCGATCTGTCAACCTCATACTGCTTTATGTACTTGTATTAATCAGGAGGTTAGTTTATATCTATATATATATATAGGTCTCAGTGTTTTGCTCCTACCGATTTGTACACGTAGTGTACAACAAATGATTGTAGCATTGCATTGCCAGGGTTTTGATATTTTTGGGCAGTTACAGTCGCCCCTGTAATTAGATAGCCACTGACGGCTTAGGCATTTGTTATTGTGCCAAGTGTTTGTACAGAATAAGTCAGAAAACACCATCTTCCTACTTTGGTCTCCCTTCCTTCACACAACCACAACTTGACATCTTCAGATAACTCTACACTTTCTAAAATACTAAAAATTATTGCTATTCTTTCTCTTACTACTATAAATGTTGCAATTTCAGCCCTATTGTTGTGTGGAACAATGGTCCAAGTTGTCTGCTAGGTGACAACATTGTCAAAGCGACCAGGGTTTAAATGTTGGACGTGGCATTTCCGACTAGTCGGTGGGAGGTCTGTTAAGGGTAGTGTTTTGGGAAATGTTACTTTTACAATTACTTTTTAGTTACTTGTTGAGTTCACAAGTTTGGGGAAGTCCCTAATTAAGACAAAATGATCAGGAAAATGGAGTTCATATCCTACTGGTGACCATGATTGATATTTTCTTTAACCTTTCGATTTGTTTTATAGGTCATTTTTAAGATATGAACTCCATTTACCTGATCATTTTTTCTTAATTAGGGACTTAGTAACTGAAAAGTAATAGTAAAAGTTTTCCCAACACTGGTTAAGGGTGGCACAAATTGGTACAGCACTTCCTGGGGTGGTCAGGTAAGTAGTTCAGGAGGACGCAATTACCTTGTCACATTGTTTTCGTGACATACCGAAGTGATGGATTGAAAGGGGAAGTTCTGTTATGGATATAAATCTGATTCTCTAAAGGAAAAACATATGATGCATCAAATACCCTCACTGCTGTGTACCTTAAAGTGGTTAGTAGCTGAGCTGCTGGCCCAGCATCTTCAATTCAATACTCCGTCTGTAACCATGGAACATTATAAATGTTTGTTTTGAAGTGGTCTGTTGTAGCTAGGACCTACCTGCTTAGTCACAAAAAAAGTGGTTTTATTTTAACCGCTGTTTGTATGTGACTTCAGAAATATCCTTCTTCTTCCCGAAACTCTTTAAACTTGGCCTAAAATTCCTTTTACAAAATCAGTTTGTCAGCCTTTAGTCAGCCAGTGTGTCAAATGTGTTTTTTCATTCACTTAGAAGGCATATCAAACCAGATGTTAATATGCTGTCACTCAAACTTGAGTGTGAATAACAACAAATGCCATATGTTATAAATCAGGTTAGATTATAACCACTCTATGTTTACATAGGACGTCAGGTTTATTGAGAATCAAGTGGTGCTCTTAATGTGGAATTCCATAATTTACATTATGAAAGCCTGGACTTCCAATATGTTGCAACATCTCTCCAGAATTAAGACACAACAACAGACGGTAGGAACCTGCTCAATGTCTCTTCCGCTCAAAGCTGAAAGCCAAATGGTTGTTGAAATTTAGGAGAGATTATAAATGTACAGCAATGCTGAGAATCAGTGAACTGAACAAGAAAAGCACTTTCAGTGTGGTATCTAAAATAATGTGGCTGTAACGATTCCCAGTTCCCCTTCCCTGGACACTGTCACTTCCCTATTCCATCCCGCTCAGAACTACAATTCCCATACATCAGTTCTACTTCCTGTGGACTACAGCTTCCCTAGTCATACTTCCTCAGAACTACAGTTCCCATACCCGGACTCAATTATCATGATTCACCACACCTGCTCACTCCATTTTGTAT
>JACXGM010018988.1:0-18644 GCA_016801145.1 Umbra pygmaea | reverse complement strand
AAAAAGCACATGTTTATAAGTATTCACAGCCTCTACTGAATACTCGGTTGAAGTACCCTTGGTAGCAATTACAGCTTCGAGTCATTTTGAGTATGATGCTACAAGCTTGGCACGCCTGTTTATGGGCATTTTCCCAGATTCTTCTGTGCAGCTCCTCTCAAGCTCCATCAGGTTGAATGGGGAGCATCGATGCACAGCCATTATCAGATTTCTCCAGAGATGTCCAATCGGGTACAAGTCTGGGCTCTGGCTGGGCCACTCAAGGACATTCACAGAGTTGTCCTTTAGCCACTCCTTATTATCTTGGCTATGTGTTTAGGGGCGTTGTCCTGTTGGAAGATTAACCGTCGCTCCAGTCTGAGATCCAGAGCGCTCTGGAGCAGGCATTCAGCAAGGTAGTCTCTGTACATTGCTGCATTTATCTTTCCCTCGATCCTGACTAGTCCCCCAGTTCCTGTCACTGAAAAACATGCCCACAGCATGATGCTGACACTAGGGATGGTATTGGGCAGGTAATGAACGGTGCCTGGTTTCCTCTAGTCATGATGCTTGCCATTCAGGCCATAGAGTTCAATCTTAGTTTCATCTGACCAGATCATTTTGTTTCTCATGGTCTAGGAGGCCTTTAGGTGCCTTTTGGCAAACTCCAGGCAGGCTCTCATGTGCCTTTTACTGAGGAGTGGCTTCTGTCTGGCCACTCTACCATACAGCCCTGATTAATGGAGTGCTGCAGAGCTGGTTGTTCTTCTGGAAGGTTCTCTTCTCTCTACAGAGAAACGGTGGAGCTCTGTCAGAGTGACCATCGGGTTCTTGGTCACCTCCCTGACTAAGGCCCTTCTCCCTTGATCGCTCAGTTTGGCCAGGCAGCCAGCTTTAGGAAGAGTCCTAGTGGTTCCAAACTTCTTCCATTTATGGATGATGGAGGCCACATTGCTCATTCGGACCTTCAATGCTGCAAATATTTTTCTGTATACTTCCCCAAATCTGTGCCTCGATCCAATCCTGTCTCAGAGGTCTACAGACAATTCCTTGGACTTCATGGCTTGGTTTGTGCTGAGACATGCACTGTAAAATGTGGGACCTTGTATAGACAGGTGTGTGTCTGTGTAATGTGACAGGTAAAGGAAGGATGGAAATGTGTGTTTGGTTATCTCTATGTAACAAGTGTTACACACTAACTAGACATTGATCAACATCTTGAAAAAATATAAACAAATCATAATGTACTCTAACTATTTACTTTTCCATTTACTGACAGATAATTTTGATGCTGGCTCAATATGATATCCTTAAATTATTTCCAATAACATGATATCCTAAATCTAAATGTTAAGTTTGGCCCTTAAAAGCAATCAGACAGAAATGTACAGGGTTAACACAGGGTTTAGTTAGAGGATCTGAAACAAAAAACAGCTTTGGGACCCTTTACAAAAACTTGGTTTCGTCATACAAAAGAGAATACAAATAACTTATCACATTCTAACTTGTGGTTTTCTATGAAGCTCTGATTGGCTTTCGGGGGCAGGTGGCCTCTGCCTAGAACGGTCCTATATTTAACGCCTGCTTAGTTTTCAAGAAGAGACTTTCAGAGAAAGACTGACTTAGGATGCTGTCTTTAAAGCTGATATTCATTGCCTTAATTGCTTATCAGAACACAGGTAAGCTATAGAATTGTACACATTTGAGGTTGTTTAGATTTTGAATGTGAGGTTACAATATGTTTAAATCTATTTAGTTTAAAATAATGTTATAAATACACATATAATTATATAATTTTCTTGGAAAAAAAGTGTTTTATGGAGACATTTTATTTACAACTGAATAATGAATATTTTTACAGCTTTTGCAAGAGTTGTGGTTTCTGAAGAGACACAAAATGATTGGGACAAGCTGAAGGTAACACCAATTGGTATTTTCAAGGAAAGAGTTTTATTTTAACCAAAAAACTATGGCCGTGACATAAAACATTTGGTGCTGTCTACTAACAACCAACTACCACATTTTTAAGTAAAATAAATAACATAACATATATGGAGACAAAATACTGTAATTAATATTACTAAGAGAACATGACCAGAAAATCTGCTCAGTGATTGATATGGATAGGAAGACATTTGTAGATGAAGCCAACCTGCATAACATACAATTCTTTAATGATAATTCATTCATGTAACATCCTCTGATAAAGTACAGTACTTGAATTTTGGTATCATTGCAATAATTCAGCATGACAATACAGATAATCCAAAAAGATTAGACACAGGAAGAGTGAAAGTCAAAGTTGAGCTGCTTTGAATGAAACTAAATATATATTTTAATATCTTTTCTTCTCCAAAAGATTTCCAAAATATACCTCATATTTTCACATAATAAATATTTTTCAAATTAAACATAACAAAAAAGTGATAGTTTTAAGTCCATAAAATAGCAGCTTTAAATGTCATAGTTAATACTTGGTTACAGTCTTGTGAATATTTCTCATAATACCACTTATGTCTATCGTTTATGTTTAAATTGCTAAAGCTTAGTATATTTGATTAGTAATAATTAATGGACAGTAAGATACAATATTCTCTATGTTTTCATACATAGTTCCTTGGTATCCCCTAGTGATACAGGTCAGTATAGCCTAATAACATAGTGTTGATCCATTTGTATCTCAAACACATATAGTAAATTCAATCGGATTTGTACAGTTGGAGAATTAGTAACTTTCCACCCAGGTATCAACTTAAGGCTTTAATGTTAGATGAGCAGTGTGATATCAATCGGACGGCTTGGCAAGATGTGCTTGGAGGATGAATGTGATCAGTTTTGACTAACCCACACCGCGTGAGGGGTTGCCAATCGAGGCTTAAGGAGATTTGAATATGATGAACTGGGAGGGGAAAAAATGGGTCACCCTCTCCCAAAAAGACATATTGGGTGGACAAACTGTTGTATATACAATATATACAAGACCTTTATTTGTCCCAGAGGGGCGATTAGTTTTGCTGCAGTAGCAAAGAAGTTGACATACAGTACAACAAAGACAGGCTAGTTCCAGGTCATGGCTTCTCTGACTTTCCCTGGAGCTCCAACACAATGCAGGGCAAACTGGCACAGCGCTGCCCAGGATAAAGTAGAGGATAAGTCGGACATATAAGCAGGGGTTCAATACCATCAACTCCCCCTCATACTGTCTGCCCATCTTTTTCTTACTGTGTAAATAAAATTAAAATACCCCCGCACCCCAAAACAATGTTACTGCAATGGAAGGTGGCTCTAAATAGATGTGTGTGTGTGTGTGTTGAATGCAAGCAAATAATGTCAGGTGTTTATATTTCTTAAAAAATATTTCCCAAATTATAAAATAGCTATTTTTCTGTTTAAAATAATTGATTTTGACTTTCGGGGTATTGAAATAAAATGTCAAACAGATCAAAACTGAAGTGTACCATTTGAGTTTCAGTCATATGACAGAATTTCTAACAAGTCTTAATAATATCTGTCCCTGAAGTAGGCAGTTAATATTTGCTTTTAGGGTGTTGCTGAAAATGAGAAAGCATTTTCTTCTCAGGCTTACATACTACTAAAATAATGAAATAAGACCAGAAATAAACAAAAACAACAACAAACCACTGAGCATTCAGTTCAACAGAAGGCCCCAAGAAAGAGGAACTTGTATTTCTATCCTCCTTATCTGGGACACCACAAACCACCCCACAACCCAAACGATGGGTTATTTCATTTCTGTTTTCTTGTGAAAAAAAAACATTCTGTATATATTGCAGATCAAAAAACATTATTTCCCTTTACACAAATTAACAGTTAATTAAAATGCACTATTTTCAAACCATTAATAAAATCCTACTTACTTTCAAAGTAGTTGGAAATCAAATGGATTACAGCATCCCAGTAACTTTTTTTTCTACCATTTGTCTTAGATTGGGGACAGCTGCCAGGACTGCATCCACATTATTGAACTCTTTACAGATCTTCTCTCCAACACAGATGTTCAGGTCAGCACATCAATAGAACATGCAACTCTGAACCACAAATGTCATACCATATGTCATAATTCACACAAAAAATAACAAACTGAAGCATTTAATGTCAATTTTAGTAGTATTTAAAAGCTGTAAATGTTAGTAAATTGGGACAGTACAAAAAGTCCTAAAAGTGTCCCAATCTAGATAATTTCAAAGTACACCAATCAGCCATAACATTACAACCACCTGCCTAATATTGTGTAGGTCCCCCTTTTTGCATCGCAGTTTGTTGCGTATGGAGCTGCTGTTTTGATAGCAAATGGGGGACCTACACAATATTAGGCAGGTGGTTATAATGTTATGGTGTATATACTGTTATATACTTTAATTGTAATAAAACACCAATAACGTTGACATTAAATACCTGAAATCTTTTAAACTGTTAATTTAGATTATTATACGTTTTTTTCCAACTGCTGTAGATAGGCCCTACAGGATCATCATGCAAAACAGATATTAACAGAAGGAAACTGACCAATTTCAGTTCCTGAAATGGTTTTCACCTGTTTTTAGATTACCCCCTATATTATATCTCCATCTCAACCTCACTCTTGTACTAGAAATGTGTTTCTGTTCTGCATTGCTGTGTTGAAGTATTGACACTTCCTGTTTTCTTTTAAGGTATGAAGAAAAATCTATAGAAGATATAATCTTTCTGACAACTGCCCTTTATTCTGAAGCTAGTCCTTTGGGCTGTCAGGCGCCTGTGAATAGTTCATTTTAAACACAATCAGTTACTCTAACCAATAGGGTGCTAAAATACACATAAAGGACAACAGTCTTAAGATGGTTTCTAATACAAGTAGGTCTCAAAATCATTTTAACCCTCCTTCATACCCAGACCAAAATCAAGAATGAGCTAGACAAACTGTGTGACCTCATACCGGGACCTACAGCTCCTAAACTTTGCCGTGAAGAAGTTGATAAAATGCTCCCCCTGGCCATCACTTTCTTAACCGGCATGGCCGTAAGTGTTAAAAAACATCCAGATGTTTTTACATTTAATATTGGTCTGACTGAAATGTGAACTTGAATCGATTCTCTGTCCCCTACCACAGAATCCTGATCAAGTGTGTTCCATGTTGGGGCTATGCGAGTCCCAGTCATACAACCAAGTGCCCCACCTCCTGAACAATCACATCCAAGAGGGTGTGAAGGCAGCTTTGACAATGACAAAGGTGACACAGAAATGGGCAAGGGACCTCCCCTCCTGAGCTCTCTGATCTACTGACTGTTTTTATCTGTGTGAACCTGGCGCAGTTTGATTAACATGTTCTCTTCCACTCTTTGTTCTCTGTTGTTGAATCAGGTGCAGTTTACTCCTCAGTGTACCTTCTGTATTTATCTAATCACATCACTGGAGAGTATGCTGCCCAAAGTAAGAACTGAGGTAAGGCATGCCACTGAAATATAATCATTAATGTGATTATATTACTTTAAGGCATGCACGTTCACACACCCACGTTGACACACAAACACACTTTTCAAAATGCCCTGTGTCTGTTTTTTCTTGTCAGTTGGAGGTGATTGATCTCCTGGGGAAGGTGTGTGTCATTCTGCCACCATCCTACAGGGAGCAGTGTGAGAACCTAATAGAGAAGTACGGTAAGATGCTGATGGACATGCTGCTGTCCTATGCCAGCCCCAAAGCCATCTGCAAACTCATTCAAGCCTGTGATGACATATACCTGCCTGTGCTTGGTGAGTTCATCATAGTTTTCCTTGTTCAACTATCCTACTTGTTTATCTCCATCTCTGCACACCATCCTTATTTTCCCTGCTTTGGAATGCCTCTCTCCCTCTCAGCAAGCGCTCCTCTGTCGGACTGTGACTCCTGTGTGACCCTGGCGGTGTTGACTCGTCTCCAGCTGGGTTCCAACGCTTCAGAGCTCCAGACCACCTCCTTCCTGGACTCAGTTTGTCAGCTCCACCCCAACGCCCTACCCAAGGTTAGCCCAGGACCCCTGTTTACCAATTAGCCCTTAATTCACATAATGTAGAAGCCTCAGAATCTTCTGGGCTTACTTTAGATCTGTCTTTTCAGTGTGACGGCTTTACGAAGCACCACGGGCACCGGCTGAAAGAGGTTCTTGGTAAACCAGAGCCTGCCCTTGAAGTGTGTGAGGTATGTCATGTTAAGATTCCCTGAACAAAATAACAGAACATGAAAGTCACCAAACTCCAAAATTTTTATGGATTGGATGAGATTAACTGTAAGAGGCAATGTGAATAACCAGACTAATTTGTTTCTTAGAGAGTGGGATTATGTGGGGCAGTGGGAGAGACAGGGGACCCACACAAGGGCCTTTGTAGTCTGGGCAACATCTACAGATGCAGAAACCTCCCGACTGCACAGGAATGTGGGGTAAGGCCATCAAATGTGTACAAAAGAAGTGGAGGGATTTTTCCTCAACAGCAAGCTCTGCTAAGACAAAGGACCCTTCTACAGGGCATTGCTGTACACAATTACACAAATAACACAATGAGAAACGATAAAAACTAAGCAGCAAAGTAGAATGCGTTTCAAACTTAGCAATTTGTATTATGTAGACGGTGTCCTTCTGCCAGATGTATGTTTGGAAGTGAGAATCTACGGCCAAGACCTACAATTAAAACTGGATAGTAAGTTGATTTCCTTTGCATATAGCATTCTTTTGTTCAACTGACTTTGATTTTAAAAAATGTATTTTTCCATGCTCTTTTCAGACTGATAAGATTTTGCAAGAAGCTGCAGACTTCAATACAATGGAATGCTTTCAACCTGAAATTGCAAAAATTCTATATTTACTATGTCAATAATTTTATCTGATAACAATGTCTCCACACATACATTGCAGTGATCATATTTGTAACTTGTGAATTTTTATAAAACACTTCTGTACTTTCACTTGCTGTCCACAACAGACTTTGTTGACTATGATGCAAATGCAAACATATGGCTGAGGATTTCTCAAGAACACAGGATTAAGATTTATTTGAAGTGTTTCTACATTCTTCATTAGCCACAGGTGGCACACAAAAAGGAGTGAAGCCATACAGATAAAGCTGATTTAGAAAATGTTGACTTGCTCCAACTTGGAATCTAGCCTACCACAAAATTCCTTAAATACTGTTCATTGTGTTTTATTACTTACACTGATAATCATGTGTTCAAAGCATAGACCTGGTTTAAAGCAAATCTAATAAAATGTGTTGGGTAAATCATTACCACCAGGGGGAGTCCTGGCCCTACAACAAACATGGTTCATTACAATTACTTTGTCAATATCTTTGATTTCTACCTTATTTCTTTCACGAAATTAGTGTTGTTCAAGTAAAATACAGAAGAGAATAAAATTAAACTGAAAATCAGGGTAAATTTTTATTGAAAGATTTCATGTGGGACAGTATTTCAAGTCATTGGGTAATGGAACATTTGAGCCAAGGGGAGGGGTATTGATCCAAGAGACAAGAGCATTATGTAGGAGGGGTTCATGGTAAATAGGGTGGCTAGATAGGGAGGGATAACTTTAGAAAAGGCACTTTTACACCTCAGTATCCAGACTGACCAATGATTTAAAAACTATAAACTTAGTGAAAATAAAAATTTGCCAGTAGATGAAGACCCGTAGAAAGACCATTGTAAACAAGGCTGGTTTCTCTGTACAACACCAGCCAGATGTCTGATTCAATCTATGGGCCTATAAAATAGTTAAAGAAACTTCTGGTGTCATGTTATAAACCCTTAAAATATATATAAACGCTTGTGAATGCCTACAGCGCCTCCTTGTGGCTTTAACCCAAAGCTTTTCTGTACAACACTTTAGGAACCACAGGTTAAGCAAAAAAATTAATTGTCTTGTGCGTAATTTCTTACTTGTCCACATGAATATTTAAGGTCCCTAAACGCAACCAAAACTAACAACTTGGTTTTCAAGTACTGACTTAGAAGGCTAAAGACTGCTGGTCCTCAGGACTGAATAAAACCAGTCTCTTTACTGCCCCCAGGCGTCACCTAGCCTTCACTGTGGTCAAAGAACGGGACAAAACAAACATACAATGGAATAGACAAGGTTACCAAGGGGACGGGGTCAGCGATTTGTCACACATCAGATTGTTGGTGGCAGAACATATTCAGTGCAGAGGGGCACTCTGATTTAGACAAACAGGAGGGTTGATGTGCTGTCCGATTGGCAGAATGTTCCATGTGCTTACAATACTACTAGTGTTGGACCGGGCAGCTTTCTGTGCAATCACTCAACTGTCATCAGAATGATCTTTTCCTATCAGGGTTGTACTGAGTAACAGTGTCTGCATACAAGTTATTGGTCACTTATTTATCATGTCATTGGACTGCTTCAACTCACATCTTTGGATTTTCAGGTCCACAAAAGTTTATACATTATTTATTGTTTATACTGTATTAATTCAAAAACCTGTATAATCTGCTTTAAATTTTAAACCCTGACAGAATTTAAGCATTGATTAACTTAGAAGATAGAAAAAGAAGTTGTGAAATGCAACAGATTACCTGCACTTAAATTTGCTTAATTCTGACAGAGAAATTGAACCCAGCTGAAATATGAGATTGAATAAATAGAGATTTTTAAGGCAAATGCCGAAAGCGCCACTACGTAACTTTCTATTAATTGGTCTTCTCGGCTCAAATTAAGTAGATTTTTCAAACAGTTGATATTTATGTTTCAATTGAACACAAAAATAATACATTAACCAAATTACAAAAATACACATTTTGTCTATAATATGCCTTAGTTGCTAGTTCGATATTATATTTCAATAGATCCAATATGCTAGTTCTAAAGTTTACTAGTCTTAACGCATAATTTATTGTACTTGTTGGTGCCGGTTTAAATATTAAAAATGTTTACATTGTGTACAAATAGCTCATGTGGGTGTGTATTGTATATTACTACAGATATATTTTGGGTAATACTATAGTTAACAGTTCCATCAAAAAGAGCCATAAAAGGAACAATTTCTACTAATCTTTCCAATGACATTTTTACAATTTATGACCAAAACTTTTTGTAAACTGACACAGTTGAAACATTAAAACCCTGATCAGTAAAAGTAAATGAGACAGTGAAAGACATTCAGCGATACCCCACAAAGCATTTTTTCCAACTCAGGACCATGGTCCATCCATCATGAATGTTCATTCAAAGTGATAATGAGGGCTACATTTGTGTGGTCTGGCTCAAAAACTAGGAACAATGCAAGATGCATCCAAATCAGATGCAGAGAAGGTTGGAGGACAGGAGTGGAGCTCGTTGAACATCCATGACTAATGCAGTCTACTGGCAGGGACTTCAACATGATCCTTTTAATTGGACATGGAAGTGTAAGTTCCAGCCAACAGACTACATTAAAAGAGCAGATGCATGCTCTCACAAGCTCCATCCTTTATAAAACATAGGGCTGTTCTTTAACCTTCATAATCCCAACAAACCAGAGGTCATTAGCAGCTTCTGACTTCTCTGTAACACGTCAGAAAACATGGTCTGAAGGGATGATGCTTCCAAATATAGTACTCAAATTTTTCAAGTTTCTTTTCAACAATTCTGTTCTGTTTACATCTGACCAAAGACATCGGTTAAACTGTTATTAAAAAATGTTAAGACGACAAGATCTACATCCCACTTACGTATCACAACTCCAGATGATCTTCAACCTTAAAATGTGCCATTAATTATATCTCCAACTAGAAGAAAATTAGGTGAGTGTTGGCGGGTGGGGGATACAGTTACATGGAAAGACAGGAAAATGGATTTCAAGGAGTGTGCAAGCAATTTGACATTGATTGTTTGAGAGGGTGCTTGGGACATTGTTTCCTTCCAGAAGATGCAGGTTTTTCTGTAGTACACCTACAGCTCTGGGTGGGCTGAGTGGTTCAGTATTTTAACTTCTTAGGGACCTCCCAGGGGAAGGCTTCACGCCCAAAGTGGCCATACGCAGCAGTCCGCTGGTAGATCGGCTTCTTCAAGTCAAGCTCCCTGGAAAATACAAAGTTTTGAATGGGAAACAAACACATTGTTTAAGACCAAAAACAAGCTGTGGAATTCTGTAGGAATTTCATTGTAGGAAACATCCACAAGAGGGGACAAACTTTGACACAATGGCCGCCCATCTGATAGTGCCACTGGTGGCCCTTATTGTTCTACACCCCACCTGACAATGACACCGGGACGCAGGTCAAAGTTCTTCTTGACTATGTCCAGCAGCTCTCTCTCACTCTTCTGGGAGGTCCCATAGTGGAAGATGGAGATGGACAGGGGATGAGCTACTCCAATGGCGTAGGAAACCTGACAACACACACGATCAAGTTTCACAACTGCAAATTATGTTTGATGTTTGGGGTCGCACAAGGACTACAAATTAAAGACACACAATATCAACCTAAAAACCAGTAGAGATCAACCCATACATCAGAAATATGCTGCAGGATTTGGCCCATTCCTCACCTGAACCAGAACACGCTTGCACAGCTCAGCCTTCACCAGGGACTTGGCCACCCAGCGAGCAGCATAGGCAGCAGACCTGTCCACTTTAGTGTAGTCCTTCCCAGAGAAAGCCCCCCCACCGTGGGCCCCCCAGCCTCCATAGGTATCCACAATGATTTTGCGTCCAGTCAGGCCGGCGTCCCCCTGTGGGAGAGACCAAACATCTCAGAACCACAAATCTGGACCTCATTTTGACAAGAGTCTACTGAACACAAACTGACATACATCAACTCATCAATAAGCATGGTTTCCAACTATGGCTGTCCCTGACTGAATTTCTTTGGTTGCTCAAGACTTGACTGAGCGCTCACAATTAAGTAAAAACTTTCTCTTCATAAATGTCACTCAAATGTTTTTAATGAAACGAGTAGAGAACTGTGTGAAGACAAACTGGAGTGGGCAAGATAATGTCAATGTGATATCTTTAACCTAAATTCATCCAATTGTAAACTTAACGGTATGAAAAACCTGCAATTTGGCTTGGTCTCTGGTTATAACAATAATGGCTTTTTTGTGATTAGATCAGACAAAGCAGACATACAGTAGCCTAAATCTTTCATTTCGTGCAGATGTTAACAAGTAAATTATTCAAAGCAGCCTGTGTTAGCATGCACATACATAAGTGAACTTACTGATAATTTTGGAAAAAACCTTTGTTAAGAAATATTTTAGTATTCTTATAGATGTTGCTCATTTAATTTGTCCTCCCTCATACCAATCGGTAGCATGAAATGGACTACTACCGACACAGTGGTGCTAGACCGCTAAATGAGATTTACATCACTTATGTTTTCTGCTAAAAGCAGTTAAGGGTAGGTGGTGTACTGGCTTGTCTTTTACCATTGTTCTTGTCTTACTTACCAAGTTTATATCCCTCATAGGGATAACAACTTTTTTGAACAGAGACTGCCATTAAAAAAATACAATGGAATTCATTTCTTAATTTAAATAAAACAGATGTGATTACTGTATGAATTGCATGGAAATTCATATCCAACTACGATGTCACCTTTTGTGGTCTTATTGTCTGTTTAAGAAAATGTGGAATCCTGCAAACACAACATTCCTTTGTATAGCCTAATACTGTTTTAAGAAAGCAGAGAAATATCATCAAATAGCCTATCCACATCAAAATGCTAAATAACATCAAGAGATTATCTTGTATCCCTATCGCCTACCTCTAGTCTAAACAATGAGTAGTATATCAAAATTCCAAGTAACATCAAATTATCATCTTTAAACGTTTTAGGTTATATGCACCAAAGGGAAAACGGCAATCACTAAAAAAATAAAAAGCTGTAAAATATCAGTGTCTGATAAATATAATAACAAAATTATACAATGGCCATGCACAGGTTTTGAACCCTAATCGCCGTTCAGAGATTAAGTTAAAATAGTGCTGGGCGGTATGACCAAAAATGTATATCACGGTATTTTTCAAAATTCTACCGGTTTCACGGTATATGACGGTATGTAAATTTTTTGGTATTCCAAGACGTGTTTACTGCTAAAGTGGTGGAGCAAATTGCTCGTATCCGATGTTGTGAGTAGAATTTACAGCTGTTGCACCAAATAAAAATAAGACTAGTCGTACTTAAGTCCACCGTAAGCAACACGCGTCCGTGAAATCAGAATATTACTAGTGATAGTTGCTACGTGAGATGACTCTACAGTGTAACCCTATGGGGCGAATATATGATTTATCTTAAAATAAATCTTTTTTTTCAATATTAACGGCACATTCATGTTATTATCAACGTTTGTCAATATGTAAAAGGCCCTTACGGAAATTTTCCAGTGCATATTTACCTTCTATATCGTAAATGGGCCGCTAAAATTGCTCATTGTAGGGAGTGAACATGTTGCCTAATAAGTCACTGAGTAGTGTTTACCTTCTCTTCAGTCTCTCGAGTCCTGACATAGCTAACCTTTTGAAGTTCATCCATCGCCGACGACAGGTTAAAAACTTACTCGATGGCAAAAATTGTAACTTTAAACTAGTGCTGCAATGTAATGTACTGCATTGTTACACTATTATTATTATTATTATTATTAATTATTATTAACACCAGACATCGATAAACCCTTCCCATGTTGTAGCCTAAAAAAACACATTAATTTCACATACAGCTCCCTCACTTTTCTGGTTCGCAGGGGAACTTGTAATTTTCTTTCCCGCTTCCCGATCTTTCATTGCAGCCAAACGCGCCACAGTTGTGAATTTCATTTTCAGTGATTTCTGTAATTTTTAAAACAATGCATTACATTTTTTCCACTAATCGCTACGCTATGTCAATGGGAATCAGCTGAATGTTGGGCTCCAACATGGAGTCCACAAAATACGTTACCACCTCGAAACCAATTGCATAACGGGATAGCTCAGAACACTCGATTCCCTAGTTGGCAATACTCTCTCTCTATTATATGGCTCTGTTTAAAACGTTCCAACATCGCCCCCTGGCAACCGTTTCGTTCCATAAGCCATAAAGTGTAAAAGAGAAGCTACCATTAAAATACTTGCATTACATTGGCTTAAAAATATATTATTTTCATATAATTATAAATTCCACTAATAATAAATAGATCCCTAAATTCGATGTGCCATCAAGAGCATTGTAAATAGCTAATCCCCTATACTAATTGATCGTGTTTGCTGTGGTGCACTACGGTACGAAAAATACATGGAATTAGCTGCTTTAACCAACTTTAGTCAGACAAAACAACTAACATTGTCCTAACTTGAGAAAGATAACAGAAAATATATTCACAATTTAGCATGAGAAAGGGCAGAGAAGCGTCAGTCTTAACAAGCATTAATGTTCAATAGGCTACTGTAGTGATGGAAAACAATGTTTTGGGATGGATCGCACAGCTGAAAGTGACTGATTAAGGTTAGTTTGTAACGTAGTTAGTACTGTTTTAACAAACAACACGTTGGCTATTTCCAGGCATTTGATTGATCCATGTAGTTCGCTACTAACGTAAATAATGTGCCCTGTATCTTCGATTGAACAAAACGGTCTTTCTTGCGCCCTGACTGTGCCTGCTGGCTACTATGCGTAGCTCATTGAGAGCTTACGCCCGGCTGGTGAAACAGGTATAAATATAAAGTCAGACGTAAAGGGCATTTTAGGTCAGAGGTACAGTTAGGACCTATATATCCAGCTGGTGCAACCGGCCCCTGGGCACTACTGTTTACCATCCCCACGCCTCGCACCATGCGTGTTTAGAAGCGCAACATTGAAAAGGATCTGAACTGAAACAGTGTTGCGCAGTGTAGCGTTCCAGACATTATGTATTCAAATACACCGGTATTGCGGTATATAAAAAATTCATAAAAATAAACACCGGTATTCGGTGTGAACCGGTATACCGCCCAGCACTAAGTTTAAAACACTTATTCCATCGAGGCTGTATTGGATCTGGTTGGTTTTAGTTGCTTTTAACTGTGTAGACAGTGTAGAATTTTGCACATCCTACAGTATAAAAATGAAGGCAGCTTAGACTAAACTATTATTTTGTAAGATTGTTTTTCAGTAGTTACAGCACCACCTGGTAGCCACAAACTATTGTTCTATTAAAAACTCACACTGAAATTCTCTTTAATTGCTTGCAGTGTCAGCAATAGAGTGGTTAAGTGACACAGGCAGGAATAAGATCACACAAAATCTAGGCCAACCAAGAGCATATCAACCAAACAATAGACTAGTTGACTATATGGGGTCAGCCCTATTTCCCACTGAATCACTCATGTGGCTTAACCTCTTGAAGCCTGAATTTCTTTTACAATTATGTGTTTCTGGCTCCAAGCTGATGCTAAAAAAGTTGATTGTTAATTTGTCTATTGCATATAGAATAGATATCAATTTAGGTATGATGGAAATTAGCAGCAACAGGCATTTATGGTAAAATTACAAAATGGTAAAATTAATAAAACACATTTTTCCATCTCAGATATGTAGAGTTTATTCATGTCACAAAGTTGTTAGAACTTTGTGACACTCCGACCGGTCCTACGAGAAACCAATGCGTGCAAAAGGTTCCTAGGTATGTATTGAATGTAAACAAACCAGCATTGGGGGAATACACACGCTATCTCGCCTGCAGTCGGAATGGAAGGGGTTTGATGCAAATTAGTGACAGTCGGCATTAAGGGGTTAAAGACAGTAATGACCAGCTAGTGTGGCTTGAAGACAGGGACGCAGATCTCTAACCTGAGGGCCTCCAATGACAAAGCGTCCGCTGGGCTGCAGGTGGTAGATGGTATCATCGTCCAGATACACAGAGGGAACCACAGCTTTGACCACCTGCTCCTTCAGCGCGTCCCTCATTTCATCCAGGCAGATGACCTCATCATGCTGCACAGACACCACCACGGTGTGCACACGCACTGGGAGCATGGCACCACGGTCCTGCCGGTACTGGACTGTCACCTACACAGAGGGGGAGAGGGTCACCTGGGATTAAATGGAAGGCACTAGAACAACTGCATGCTGAGGAAGCTAGACAGTCAGTCTGAAACGCCCCTTCATGACATCTGAAAAAGGTTCTGTGACTTGATGTGTCAATGGGCAACAGTGCTGTGAAGGTTTGGCCTGTCTCACACTGGATGGAGTCTTTATGTACCCAGAGGCATTAAGTAGCCATTAGTTTACCTGTATGACTGTGATTAAAGTGCACCCTTGTAACAGGCGCAGATGTATTGTTGTGTAAAAGATTATCAGTATGGTGCGCACCCTCACAAAGCACACCATTTTTATTAAAAGGCGACACCAATCTAATCTCACCTAGATCTGCATTGATTGGCACTCAGTACTAAACATTGTGGTTCAACACGCATTTCAATATTTAAATGGGCCTTTACAATTAAGTGTCGTTTCCTAGTCTGAATAGCCCAGTCTCAATGGTGAAAATAATCAACTAGTGTCTGGATAAATACAAAAAATGTCAAATATCAAATGATTAGCAACAAGCCAGAAACTATAATTATTTGTTTTTAATGAGTACTTAAGACCTTCAGTAGGTAAATCAAATTATACAAACTGAACTAGTATGTAACCCTAAAGTACAATAAAGTAAAAGAACGATACACTAGATCATGTACAAACTTATGAATAAGCTTATATTATTAACACCCAAATCTTGTGTTTAAAACAATTGATCATATTTGACAGCATAACTACGACTGGGTGGAATCTGGAATTCACCAGACTTGGCGGGCCTGTCAAACTGTATATTACTAACCTAAAGTAAACTGGCTGTGAAAAGGGGCAGGTATACTTCAACAAAATGGAGAACATAAACTGGATTAGTAATCAATTTCATGACCTGTCTGCAATTACCAACATCATACCTAGATAGCCTAACTGAAATTGGAACAAGTGGCTCTATAAACAGTTTATCAGAAGCAGGCAGAAATTAACATTTGGCTGGGCATGATTAAATGTGGCTGGGCCAAAAAATAGTTGAAATCTAGGAAAATTTAAATAGAAACCCAGGAAAATAACTGACAAAGAAACCTATGAACCAGTTTAAAAAACCACAAATTTCACTTGACAAACAAGCTTGCTTATTAAGAGGCATAAGTTAAAATAAAAGCTTGTCCAATGATTAATAAAAATGTAAGCCTACTGAATAACTACACAATATGCCTATATCACTGATTGGCTTATTCTGAGTGGGAAAGAGAAGGTGAGAGATGTTTTTTAACCAGAAACACACAACTTAACCTGAGAAATTATACAGTGATAAAAGCAATCAAACATTCAGGGATGTTGCATGAGGTAAATCACAGGGGAAGCCACTCTTATGAGACTACAGGATTAGTATTGTATTATTAAAGACAAATTTTATAGTAATATCATTGACAACTTAACATCCCGAAGGACACCTCAAGTAAACTGGGACAAACTATAAAAATCTTATAGGACTTAGTACCGGCAATATTATAGCCGAAAAAGCAGTTAAATGTTACGGGCCTAAATGCTGTTGCTCACTGTAAAAAAAATATCTGTGGAAAAAACCCTCTAACAAGTAGTGGTCATTTCTTCCAGTACTTTGTCAATTACTTTAGACATTTCCTTCACGACAATAACAGAAAACACTTTATAAACACAGTAGTCCATTACAAAGTAGTCAGCTCTGCGTGTTACTCTAAGCCAGCAGCAAACAAACACTCAAGCAGTTTGACAGATGAAGGCTGATTGGTGGTGTTAATGTCACAGCCTTGGCTAGTAGGTCAATGCATGATCAACAATTCTGGCAATTATATTTACAGACGTTTGCAAGGTTGGATATAGTTTACCAGTATTTAGTTTGCAAATGCGTAACAAAGAAATGAGCAAACAAAAACAATTGAAAGTCTTTCAGGCTTTAGAAAATAGAAAGTGAACTACTATCCTGCTCAGAAGCTAGCCCAGCCCATTGAGATACATGTGAAGAATTTCCCCACAATACACATTTCCCCTGGGCTGTTGTAAAGCCCCAGGTGGGATTCGGTATCTGTGGCAAATGGTGGCAATGAAAAACTATTGCAGTGAGTCATGGAGATGTTTAGAGACAGCGATGACAACGAAAGCGTCGATGTGTTTGCCAGCAAAAATGAAAGCGAATCAGAAGACCAGTGAATTTTTTTTTTAAACATTTACAGAGCCACCTAATTAGTGTTATTTTTCCACCGCCACTTTGTATTCCAATTAAAGGTACAATATGTAATATCAATCAAAACAATAACAAAATACATACTTTGCATTAAAAGCAAACATCACTATACATATATATATTTCTTAGTTGTGTACTTACATTATCCTAAATGTTTCTACTAACTTTCAAATCCAGAGAAATTTGTAATATAATTCGAAGACACGGGACGTTTCATTTTGTCGCCCGTAAATGGCGTCATATAACCTGTGACTGCTCTAGTTTTTCTAAGTTCCAGGGAGCCGCCAAACATAACATGAATAAAGTTATAATTTTTCGAACAATATATTACTTTGTCAGTGAACATTTTTTCTGCCGGAGACGCTAGATTGGAAGGTTGTCATTGACGACGATAACAAAACCCATGACCCCACGCAACCTCCCGACGTCATCCAAGTACATCTTTTGCTATTGTTTTGATTGAGAGCTCCCTGGCGGGCAAAAATTACATATTGCACGTTTAACCTACCTCTAGCACAGATCCTATTTGCACTGACAGTTCAGTATTTTGCCATGCCACTTTACATAGCTATTAATCTGCCTCTTGAATGTTTTTATTCTTTTGCAATTCACATATAGCTTTGTCATCTCGAACCTCAGCGCTTATCTCGGCCAGGTCACTGTTTCAAATGAGAAACTTCAACATGCTTACCTGGTTAAATAACAGTTAAATGAAAAATGACAATGTAACAGCTGATGAGTTTCATTTAAAAATACAACATTGTTTTTTACTGACATACTATAATAAAAATGTATACAGAATGTTCTTTTTATAATTAAAACAATTAAATACCTACAAAATAAAAACATTGATTGAGATCTTGTTTGTCTTTATCCTGCTGAGCATGTCATCAAGTCTGTCAACTCAATGTACAGGTAGGTAGGTATGTTCCGCTGTGTTTATGCAGTGTTTCAAACTCATACAGTACCGTACTTCCTCAAACAATATCCAGCTGCGTACCCCCTCCACCAGGGTCAGTGTTGCATTTAATATGCCTGGCTCACACTACAGGGGTTTTTAAATCCTAACCGATTTTAAAATCTGGTTGCAACACACTTAAAAAATCTTCGCAGATTTTCTTCCCTTAAATCTTAAACATGTTCACACTAGAAGATTAGAAAATCGTGGCACATCACACACTACACAATGTTATTAAGATTATCGTGCCAGAGGAAGCGCCTCGTGATCTACGCAGCAGATCGGAAGTGGGAAAGCGGATGTAAACTGAAAGGATACTGAAAAAATATTTTACACAGAGTTTGCAAATGTTTATCCATCCATCAACAAAGTACTGCCATAACAATTTCACTGTATTGTTTTACAATATTGCTCTGTATTGTAATTTTCCACCTTTCATCAAACGTGCCTAATGCGGTTTTATATATTGGGTTGCAATTCAGGTTTGGGGAACTT
>JACXGM010018987.1:0-18681 GCA_016801145.1 Umbra pygmaea | reverse complement strand
CCTAGATTCCATTCCCCACCTAGATTCCATTCCCCACCTAGATTCCATTCCCCACCTAGATTCCATTCCCCACCTAGATTCCATTCCCCACCTAGATTCCATTCCCCACCTAGATTCCATTCCCCACCTAGGCTTCATTGAAAATGAATGGACCCCCCCACACAAGGAAAACTCCAACCGGTTCATTGAAATGGTGAATAAAGCTGAGAATTCTGTGTAGAGCACACAAATATTGCTGCTCATGTATCAGTGCTTTCTTCAGTCTGTCAGGATAACTTGTCATAAATATTCCAGTGTGAAGAAATACAGTCATGTGATCTCAGAGAGTTGATGTTGGGAACGGAACAGGAAAAAATAACCAACAGAAGAGCAAGTGACAGATGCTTTCTTTGGACGTGATGCTGAAACACTGTCAAGTGTCTGACGATCAACAAAGATGGCTCCTGACTAAGCTTCTTTTCACACAACCATTTCTTCAGTTCCACTCATCGGTGTTAATACGTTTTGAGTTAGGAGTGACTTGTCTCAGATATATTTGATAATCTTCTTTTTTACAGCAGGAACAAACATAAAATGTAACTTGTTTTGGAAACCAAATTTGAGTCTTCTGTGGAATTCCATTTCTCCACCTGAAACACACCCATGAACCCCAAGCGATGTTTCCACAACTCTGCTCAACAGATGGCAAATGTTATTGTGTGAGAGAGGAAAAAAATAGTTTGAGTTAATGGCAAATGAAAATGGGAACACTGGGAAAACGAGAAGAAAGAGAGAAATGTAGGGGCCATGATAGATTAGCAGGTGCTGTGAGAAAGAAGCGCAGCTCCTATACATGTTCAATGAGAGCAAAGCAGTTTCAAGCAAGATGGGCAGCCAGCTATTGGATGGAGAGCACCGGGCTCACGGGGTATTGAAACATCCGTCCGTGGCATCTCGTGTGAACTTACGGCATGCTAGCGCATCAGGGCCATTAGCCTCCCTCAGTGACTCACATCAGTCAGGCGTCCTACAGTTGTAGTGAAGAGGTGGAGAGTATTGTCACACATGCTCCGCAGCGCCTCATTGGTCACTTCCTCAGGGTCTGTGGTGCGCTGACCTGGACGCTGCAACAAGACAAGCACACAGTCCGTAATTATTCGGATTGAACTATATGATCCACAAACTTGTCATGTACATAGGAACGAGGGGCCATTTTCACCATGTAATCTTAACACTCTAGCTGATAAGTCTTAAGACTAATAACTATTGTAGTTTGGGAAACTTACGTAGCAGGTGTCTGGGAGAGCACAGTGCTGAATGATGAACTTCACCAGAAGGTCTCCTCCCTCTAGTTCCAGGTAACCATGGTGAGCCATGGCACTGATCACCTGGACAACCCTGTGTTTCACCTGCAGAGGGCAAAAGTAAACGAAACTAAAGGATGAATACTTTGACAGAAAACGAACACGTAGAGTTAATGTATGAGACCTAGTTAGGTTTCCTCTTGAACTTTAAACCCTGTTTAATAGTTTTATTAAAAGTGTTTCCTTCATTGGGTGTTCTAAAGAAAACCGATGCTCTGTATGAGTTCACCTTATTGCTGTGGTCAGCCAATGGCTGTCTGATGCTAGCCAGGATAAAAAGCTTCTTGCTCTCCATGATGGAATCTGCAGACAGAAGGCAGGGAGGAAACCTTGAATACATCGCCTCATAAGCTATAATTATATCTCAGATTTTTGGCAAATGGTTGTCAAAGTGGTGTTGAGTCAAAAATGTTCCCTGAATATTTTAGACTGTGTTCAAACCGCTCAGTGCTAATTCCATGGACAGATATGATAGTAATACAACATTCAGTATTACACATGCAGCGCAACATGGGAAGTATAAAACATTAATATTTGGTCCCAGACTACCTCTTTAATGTATTTTTCAAGAACAATTGATGCATACTTACAAAGAGAGAATAGATGTCACATGTAAGTAGTTCCACAATGTTGAACCGATAGGAGAAGTGACTAACAGTCTAATGCATATACTGGTATACTTTCACTTTGGCCATCAAACAATATGCATGTGGTACAGGTGCTTTGCAATGTGAATTGGCATAGTTACATTATTACACAGATAATGTGATATTCCATTAAAGGTTAAGCTACAGGGTGACCGCTAACTGACAGATGGCATCAGATACAACACCCTAATAGGGCCAAGCAAAACACGAGGTGGCATATCATTAAGTTGGGATGTGGAGAAAAAGTTTAACATGCTGGGAAAACTACAGTAGAAATTAATTTAAAAAGGTGCAACTTGACACGTTTGGAAAAAACTTATTCGGCCAAACAGAAAATCATAGGTAGTATTCAAGAACGATCAAAATAGTTTTACTGCTAATATAGTTCCACCCATCCATCTTCATCCGCTTATCCGAGATCGGGTCGCGGCGGCAGCAGCTCCAGCAGAGGACCCCAAACTTCCTTTTCCCGAGCCACATTAACTAGCTCTGACTGGGGGATCCCGAGGCGTTCCCAGGCCAGGTTGTAGATTTAATCCCGCCACTCAGTCCTGGGTCTTCCCAGAGGCCTCCTCCTAGCTGGACGTGCCTGGAACACCTCCCTAGAGAGGTGCCCAAACCACCTTAACTGTCTCCTTTCGACGCAAAGGAGCAGCGGCTCTACTCAGATCCTCACGGATGACTGAGCTTCTCACCCTAAGGGAGACGCCAGCCACCCTGTTGAGGAAACCCATTTTGGCCGCTTGTACCCTGGATCTCGTTCTTTCGGTCATGACCCAGCCTTCATGACCATAGGTGAGGGTAGGAACAAAAACTGCCCGGTAGACCGAGAGCTTTGCCTTCTGGCTCAGCTCTCTTTCTGTCACAACGGTGCAATATATTGAGTGTAATACCACCCCGCTGCACCGATTCTCCGACCAATCTCCCGCTCCATTGTCCCCTCACTCACGAACAAGACCCCAAGGTATTTGAACTCCTTCACTTGGGGTAAGGACTCATTCCCTACGTGGAGTAGGCACTCCACCGGTTTCCTGCTAAGAAACATGGCCTCAGATTTAGAGGTGCGGATCCTCATCCCAGACGCTTCACACTATTGATGCCATTAGGACCACATTATCCGCAAAAAGCAGCGATGAGATCCTCAGCCCACCGAACTGCAACCCGTCCCCACCCCGACTACGCCTCGATATCCTGTCCATAAATACTACAAACAGGATTGGTGACAATGCGCAGCCCTGGCAGAGACCAACCCTCGCCAGAAACGAGTCCGACTTACTGCAGAGAACCCGGACACAGCTCTCGCTTTTGTCATACAGAGATTGGATGGCCCTCAGAAGGGACCAACTCACCCCATACTCCTGTAGCACCTCCCACAGTATCTCCCAGGGGACCCAGTCATACGCCTTCTCCAGATCCAAAAAACACATGTAGACAGGATGGGCATACACCCAGGCCTCCTCTAGGATCCTTGCCGAGAGTAGAGATCTGATCCGTTGTTCCACGACCAGGACGGAATCCACATTGTTGTCCTCTTCAACCTGAGGTTCAACTATCAGTCGAACCCTCCTTTCCAGCACCTTAGAGTAGACTTCACCAGGGAGGCTGAGAAGTGTGATACCCTTGAAATTGGCGCATACCCTCTGGTCCCCCTTTTTGAATAGGGGAACCACCACCCCGGTCTGCCACTCCATTGGCACTGTCCCAAACTTCCACGCAATGTTGAAGAGGCATGTCAACCAAGACAGCCCCTCCACACCCAGAGCTTTCAGCATTTCTGGACAGATTTCATCAATCCCTGGGGCTTTGCCACTGTGGAGTTGTTTGACTACCTCAGTGACTTCGACCAGGGAAATTGACAACGATCCCCCGTCCTGCTCTAGCTCTGCCTCTAATGTAGAGTGTGCATTAGTTGGATTCAGGAGTTCCTCAAAGTGCTCCTTCCACCGCCCTATTACCTCCTCCGTTGAGGTCAACAAAGTCCAATCCTTACTGTATACAGCTTGGATAGTTCCATGCTTCCCTCTTCTGAGGTGGTGGACGGTTTTCCAGAAGCACTTTGGTGACGACCGAAAGTCCTTCTCCATGTCTTCTCCGAACCTCTCCCACACCCGGCTTCCCTGACCACTGGTTTCCAGCACGGTGTTTGTGGGTTACCACCCCTTGAGGCGCCCAAGACACTAAGACCACAGCTCCCCACCGCAGCTTCAGCAATGGCAGTTTTGAACATTGTCCACTTGGGTTCAATGGCCCCAGCCTCCACAGGGATGCACGAAAAGCTCAGCCGGAGACGTGAGTTGAAAATCTGTCGGACAGTGGCCTCCTCCAGACGTTCCCAATTCACCCGCACTACCCGTTTGGGTTTACCAGGTCTGTCTAGAATCTTCCCCCACCCCCTGACCCAACTCACCACCAGATGGTGATCGGTTGACAGCTTCACCCCTCTCTTTACCAGAGTGTGCAGAACATATGGCCTCAGATCAGATGAAACGATTATAAAATCGATCATTGACCTTTAACCTAGGGTTCTCTGGTACCAAGTACACTTATGAGCATCCCTATGTTCGAACATGGTGTTCGTTATAGACAATCCATGACTAGCACAGTCCAACAACAAACAAACACTCGGGTTTAGATCAGGGAGGCCGTTCTTCCCAATCACGCCTCTCCATGTCTCCATCATTGCCCATGTGTGCGTTGAAATCCCCCAGCAGAACTATGGAATTCTCAACTGGAGCCCCATGCAGGACTCCATTTAAGGTCTCCAAGAAGGCTGAATATTCAGAACTCCTGTTTGGTACATATGCACAAACAACAGTCAGAGTTTTCCCCCCCACAACCTGCAGGCAGGCAACCCTCTAGTCCACCGGGGTAAACTCCAACATAGCAGCGCTCAGCCGGGGACTTGTATCCCTACACCCGCCCAGCGCCTCACACCCTGGGCAACTCCGGAGAAAAAAAACAAAAAGACTCCAACCCCTATCCAGGAGAATGGTTCCAGAACCGAGACTGTGCGTAGAGGTAAGCCCCACTAGATCTAATTGGTAGCGCTCCCCCTCCCGCACAAGTTCCGGCTCCTTCCCCCACAGAGAGGTGACGTTCCACGTCCCCAGAGCCAGCCTCTGCTGCCCAGGTCTGGTCCATCGAGGCCCCTGACCTTCACTACCACCCATATGGCAGCGCACCCAACCCCAGCGGTTCCTCCCACAAGTGGTGGGCCCATGGGATGGAGAAGGAGGTACCACGTTGCTTTTTCGGGCTAATATAGTTGCCTACATGAATTCTATGTGCTGTTAATCCACTGTTACTTACGCAATGTTTCAGGGATAGCAAATTATGGTAATTTATGCTTTACATTACATGCTTGCAGTCAAACAACTAATAATACTACACATTTACCCTGTGATTTGCCCAGGCTGCGTTGTAATAGCTTGCATGCAAGCGCAGCGAGTATCACCTGTTTGACATGCACCAAAGTTCTGCAAAACTATGTTGATGTGAAAAGCAGGTGGGAGTCTTACCAGAGGAGTTGATGAGGTGTCGAAGAACAGCCAGGGAGCCCATGCGATTCCTTTCATTGCTGTTTTCCAGTTTCTGTAGCACAAAGACAACCAGCCGCTCAGGGAAGGTTTTGGCTGCACAGGAAGGACAAATTCACCATTACAGGGGAGTATTTAACAGCTGATTACAGTCACCTGAGTCACATCATGTACAGCCTGACGATGAAGGGTAAAAGAACCATTTGACATGGTTCAGCTCATGTTAGTCTGTCTGCAGTAGCTTCAGGATTACGTTTGAAAGCAGGGCGGTAATCTGAACGTACAATACACAGCCAGAATTGAGTGGACACCTGACCATCACACCCATATGACATTGTTGGATATCACATTACAAAACCATGGGCATTATTATGGAGCAAAAGCTGCCACTCTTTTCAATGCCTCGTTTTATAAGTACAGAACCTATTTGTACTACTGTATAAGTTTGGTAACATTCCGGGCATTATTAGTGGGGTTATTTACGAGATACACCCTTGGTTCCATTAGTGCCTGCACTAAGCCATTCGGCTGATAGCTCTAACTCGACCAACAAGGGAAAAAAGCTTATGGGGGTTGTTTGGCTCGAGGTCACGGTGCAAAGAACCCTAGGGTGATATTATTCAGAACAATCACTTTAACAGAATATTTTTTTCCAGTTATATTAATGAAGCTTACCAAGTCTATTAATACTGGTAACTTAGAATTCTTTTTTGTTGTTGTGTTTTTGTTCAAAGGACTAAGTTTCATATCTTAGTTTGAAACATTAATCTTACTGTTTATGTTTTGTATATATCAGCCAATGTATCAGAATATCATTTTATTAAATCACCAAACATTTGTATCAATATCAGCCTTAAAAATCCTTTATCGGTCGGGCTCTAATAATATCCAATGTATTATTAATTATTTAATGTAATTGCTAATCTGTATCCTGTAATCAGTTGCAAGCATACACAGAGATAACAGATTACATTTTTATAACCAAGCCCTCCCCAGTCATTCGTCAAGCCAATGTCTTTGCCTATGCCATGACAACTGCTATTTGAAATGCTCTCAGTTATACCAGCCTGCGTAGTTGTACAGGATCACAACAAAACAGTGTTCAATTGATAAACTAAGGAATTAGATGTTAAACACCTTCAGATCTACTGCACAGAAGAGTACTGACTGGTTTTCTGTCATTTATCATGTGTTTCTAAGAAAAACATTCAAACTGAACATTTCATCAACAAAAATTCTGATCTGCAAATTCCCAAATACCTAGAGACAATTCAAAAACATACTGTATACTCAATCAAGGTATGACATTATTGAAAAACAGAAGACACACCTAGAACGCTGAAGCATCTCAACACCTCATTGTGATTTTTCACTGTTGGTTGGTTATTGTAGTCAACAGGCGCACAGACCTGAAAAGAGAGAAACAACACAATTTCACTGCATCTAATTCATATTGAAATAGAAATAAGCCATCCTACTACCATATTGACATGATACATTTGTTACTGATCCATTACAATGTTGACCTAAATAAATGAAATCAATGTGTCATCACTTTAAATTTATCTTGTGGACTGAATTTTTTCGTAAAACTAGAGGACGACAACAACAAAGTAACTTATTACGTATCCAGTTCTAGAAAAAACTTTAGTTACTCTCTTGCGTGATACGCTGAAAACAATACAGACAGTGGGACAAATAGAGCAAAGAGCCCAGGGTCAACTGACAGAAAATTTTAAGGTACTTTTAAACCACCTACGTCTTTATTTTTATTTGCCTGTTTTTAAAATATTTTTTTGTTTGATGTGTATTTAACTGTAGCAACCTGAGTTCTGAAGTGTGTCACAAAATAAAGCACCAGTACTGGTACGTGTAACTGGTACGTGTATACATTTCTATTAGTTGTCAGTACCTGCTGATGGAGAGTTGTGAGCAGGCTGTCCAACTGAGTCTCCAGAACTCGACTGCCCATGTTCACAGATGCTTCTAGAACTTGGCACAGGCTCTAAACAGGAAGTAGGAGCCATATGCTAAAGTTAGTAGACAGTTTGGGGAATATTAGTTGAAAATATTTTATGTAGTCCATAACTATATATTAAAGACTTACTTAAAAAATGAGTAACTCAAGTCCTAATTTAATAATAAACCTAAATGCCACGGTGCTATTCAGCAGAGAAACCTGGTCTGTTTTTGCCAACTCCACCGCCAACTATTACTGTAATGCCAACATAAGACTAATGACGATGTCACAAGGTTCGTAAGGTATGACAACATAAAGTCAGAAGAGTTAAATCACAGCATAGACGTGGCCCAGGCTATCGTCTGAACCTTCTGCATGCATCTCATTTTACACCCTATTACTTCCTGTTTAAAGTGCTCTACTTTCCATTTAAGTAGACCAGTGGTTCTCAAACTTTTCCTTGGGACCCCAGTCATGCCATATATTAGATGTATCCCAGATCTAGCACACCTGAATCAACTAGTTAACTTATTGTCAATTTCTTTGCTGCTGAAATCAGATAAGCTACTATAGGGCTACAACAAAACTGGGTTGGCTGGGGTTCTCCAGGAGACGTTTGAGAAACCGTCAATTAAGGCACTAGAGTGAATAGAACACCATTTGGGTGGCTGCCTAGTAGAATCCATCCAGCAGCAGCCTACCTTGCTGATGACGTAATGCTCAGTGTTCTTCTTGTACAGGGACATGATTGTGGGGATGAGTTTTGGAAGCTGCTCCTCCAGTTTATCATGGGCCATCAGGTGACTCATGGACCCCACTGCTCCAGTCACTGTTAGCCGCAGCTAAAGACCCAGTCAGGTAGAAAAAACATCACTACATATTTAAAGGCCTGGTGAGGTAGATGGATAAACATACCTAACCAGCTAAAGACCTGTTCAGGTAGAAAGAGAATATCACTACAGAGGTAAAGACCTGGTTATGTAGACTGATAACATACCTAACCAGCTAAAGACCTGGTCAGGTAGACTGATAACATACCTAACCAGCTAAAGACCTGGTGAGGTAGACTGATAACATAACTAACCAGTTAAAAACCTAGGGCCTCATTTATTAAAATGTGCATAGAATTTGCTTGAAAATGTCTGTGTTTGGATGAATGTGCGTTACCCTCATCGTCCCATAGATCTGTACAAGGAATTGCGGAGCAGCTGACAAGGCAAGATTAGAGAGGGAATTGGGAAGGAAGGAAAATCTTATTTTTATTTTTTATTATACTTGAAAATGCTATTCAGCGCACAAAACTATTCAGAATTATATAACATCCCACACTGGTATTCCTTTACTAATCACAACATATTCCAAATTTGGAACATGTGTGCGAGTCTTGTCCCACCCAATGCCCATAATTGCATAGAAATGGTAACTGAAAACCTACAAATTAATATTCATTGATAATGATCATGACTGCAATGACAGCAAATCCAAACAGAAAAACAGAAGGGAATTTCACCGAGTGTGAAATTGAAGTCCTTTTAGGGTAGGTTGAGCACATTACAAATGCCAAAAAGTCATTAGTGGCAGCATGTGGCGAAGGCAGTGAATGCTCTATCACAGAGAGCCAAGATAATAGAGCTTGGTAATCAGAACCGGGTCATAAGCGACTCCCCATCGCCCACAAAATCTTGCTGGTCTCTGAATTTTTGCTCTCTCCGAATTCCTCCGTTCGCCAAATCATCCAAGTGCCAAAGCAGCCATTGTGCGTCATTATGCATTGCAATTGCGTGACTTTGAATACCCACCCACATTCTTGTAAAAGCTACTAAATTTCCTAACACTTTCAGGTGTAGTAATTGCACCGATTGTTATTGACAATGACATGGCCATTATCACAAATCAACAGTTATGCGTAACAATCATGTGATAACATATATGAAACTGTGCACTCGTATCTACCAGTTTAAACGTAGTTTGTCCTTTTGTTTACCTTATTATTTATGACAATACATTTCATATGATTCCTGACTAAACTACAGTATATTTGAGCAGTTATTTTGCAGATATCTCCATTTGTTGGCTCTTTATACAAAATCAAGTTTCTGTTTGCACTCCAGGGAACTCTTATGTAAAACATGAGAGGTTATTTTCACAATGTTATCAATTTGAAAGCTTTTCTTGAGTTTCATCCTTTCATCCAACAGAGTTCTTACTTCTCAAATTTCTGTGCTTACGCATGGGTCAAACTGTGCATGGTGGACTGTTTTATAAATCCCAAAGCTTGCTTAGAAACTAGTGTACACATTACTTTGTGCATACCCAATATTTATGAATAAGGCCCCTGGTCAGGTAGACAGAAAACATCAATACCTAGTAACATTTCCACCAGGTCAGGTAGACAGAAAACATCAATACCTAGTAACATTTCCACCTGGTCAGGTAGACAGAAAACATCACTACCTAGTCACATTTCCACCTGGTCAGGTAGACAGAAAACATCACTACCTAGTCACATTTCCACCTGGTCAGGTAGACAGAAAACATCACTACCTAGTCACATTTCCACCTGGTCAGGTAGACAGAAAACATCACTACCTAGTCACATTTCCACCTGGTCAGGTAGACAGAAAACATCACTACCTAGTAACATTTCCACCTGGTCAGGTAGACAGAAAACATCACTACCTAGTAACATTTCCACCTGGTCAGGTAGACAGAAAACATCACTATCTAGTCACATTTCCACCTGGTCAGGTAAACAGAAAACATCACTATCTAGTCACATTTACACCTCGTCAGGTAGAAAGAGGACATGAATATCCGGCTAAAGACCAGGTCAGTCAAAAATCGACATAATTGAAACAGGAAGTGGTTTATCAATGCAGGCGCAAAGTGGAATAGCAAAAAATTCTGGGCCCTGTATATAGGCTGTCTCTGAGGGCCCCTCTCCTCTTTATTCCCAGATTTGAGGCCCCTGCCACATGTTAGGGCCATCTATACTTAGTACCACTCCAATGCCACTGCAGGCGCAGAACAGGGAATAACCTTACCTCAGACCTGTTTGTAGAATACCTAAATCTGAAATGTGCAAAATAACTGCATCACAGAACAGAACATTTCTACACAACCTTTCATAGAATTAGCCAGGCACATTTGTACAGGGTACTCTCCAAAATGTCAGCTATAACCTGATATCATGCAGCAGGTTTGCCCTCCCATTCTTCTGTTTAAAACCAGCCAATGTTCTGAGAGAATGCATTCATGACGCTATCCTTAGAAACGAGGGGCAGTTAAGACAAATTGGTTTCCTATCGCTACTAATTGTATTAATTGTACTAATTGTACTAATTGTACTAATTGTACTACTAACTGTTACTAATATAAAGCAACGTGGTGCACCTTGGACTCTCTGCTCTGAAGCCAGTTGTAGAAGAGGATGTCGTATGCCGCGTAGATTTCAGTGGAGAAGGTGTCTTTTCGCACAGTAGGGTCAGGTGCTTTGTCCAGGTTGGCTAGGTACTCTAGGATGCTCTCGCTGAAGTGGGACAGAGCTGAGGAGGGCAGGGGGAGAGGCAGAAAACAGGTTTAGTAGCACGTTTTGGTCATTAAATGTAGAATGATTCTTGGGGGTCTGAGTGGCGTAGTGGGCTACGTCGCTGCATTGCAGGACAGTCTACGTCATGATAGTCGGTGGTTCGAGCCTGACTATGGGTTCTCCATCTTTCCCTGGACCTCCTGCACCGGGCAGCGCAAATTGGCATGACGTTGCCCAGGATTTGAGATAGATAAGTCGAATTATCTACCTTGCCACATCGCTCTCCAGCGACTCCTCTTGTGCAGACCGGGTGCCTGTTAATTCAACCGCGGAAGTATAGTTAGTGAGCGTAATTATCCTGTGCATGATCTGACTAAAGGCTTCCGCGTCGGATGAACAGTGCGAAAATAATCGGCCAGCTCGGCGACATGTGGTTGGATGAACCATGTGAGCGCCCCTCGCCATCCGGCATCTGTCCAAGGAGTTGCAGAGCTGCCAACAAGGGAGTGGGAGGGGAGAAAAATGGGAGGTAAGTAAAATGATTGTAGAGCTAATGTGCATGTAGCGTACCAGAGGAGAAGACCCACTTCATGTTGTCCTGCTTGGCCATGCCCAGCATTGGCAACATGGTGCCCAAGATGGCATTAAGGAATGGCACCATGCCATACACTGTCAAAGGAAGATTAGATGTTAAACAGGAACATTTACATAAAGACAAATGGTGCCTTAAAAGAAATGGAAACACTTAGATACATTATATGGCCAAAAGTATGTGGACACCAGACCATCACACCATATGAGCTTGTTGGACATCCCATTCCAAAACCACAGGCATTAACATGGAGTTGGCCCCGCTTTTGTGACTATACTATACTTTCCACACGATTTTGGAGTGTGTCTTTGGGAACATGTGCCCATTCAGCCCAACTAGCAATTGTGTGGTCAGGCACTGTTTTTTGACAAGAAGGCCTGGCTCAAAATCACCATTCCAATCTATCCCAAAGGTGCGCAACGGGGTTAAGGTCAGGGCTCTGTGCAGGCCACTCAAGTTCCGCCAGACAAAACTTGTCGAAACATGTCTTTATAGACTTCGCTTTGTGCTCAGGGGCACAGTCATGCTGGAAGAGGAAAGAGCCTTTCCCAAACGGTCTAAAATGTCTTAGTTCCAGTGAAGGGTCATGCTCAGGGTTCAAAAATAAATTTTTCATCCACCAGCCAAACGGCTAGAAACTGTTCGAATTTTACCAGCCATTTAATAGATTACTTTAGTTGTTTAGGCTAATGAGGGAAGCAAATCTACCAGCCACCTGCATATTTTACCAGCATTTGGCTGGTGAATGGTGCTAATTTTGAACCCTGTTCATGCTACAGGATACAAAGGGGCCTATACCAAACCTTGAAAAACAGCCCCAGACCATTATCCCTCCTTCCCCATTAGCAGAGGTGCCCACATATCTTTGGTCATATAGGGTGTGTGTATTATCTGTTTTAGTGTTAAATAGCAATAATCAAATATAGCTGCACATAGATTAAATTAGCCAACTAAGTAATTTGACTTTAAGCCGAATGTATCTGGTATTTTCCTACCATTGGAATCAGAGAGACTTGCTAATGTCTGGACCACAAAGAAATGAGGCAGGACTCCTGGCTGGAACTTGCTGAGGATTTCCTCCATGATGTCATTGATATGCTTATTTCCAACAGCAACCAAAATATTACTCGCTGCCTGTTGCCATTCAGGCACAACTTCCTGTAAAAACATGATAGCAAAGTTGTTGTATTAAAACAAATTCAATACTTCCTATTTGAACATTAAAAGAAGTGTGGGATTAAAGCAAAATAATGGTGCAGCAGTCAAGTCGCTGTTTCCTAGGTAGCACCATCATTGCTAGGCCAGGGCTCTAATCTCTGACAAGCCTAGACCAGGTTTTACTGGGTCGGTAATTGAATGTTTGCACTGCCTCGTCATGCTCTATCAACACATTGTGCTGTTTTGGGCACCTGTGAGCCTAATATAGGCTGACGTCTGGTGAGTGCATTCTTTCAGGCACGTAAGGATTCTGGTATACACACACCTTGACACTGACTGTCCTGAGCCTGCTGAGAGTTGCTGTAATGAAGAAGTGCCTTGATCACATTTGGGTATCAAAGATAGGAGAGTCTGATAAACTCTGGATATAATTTTAAGTGTATTTTGTGAGCCAACACTCAACAAGAATCTCCTACAAGCATTACTATGCTAAAAACCTAAGAAAAAAAGGACCAACTTTGTATTTCATATGAGACATGCTCCAGTCTCAAAACCATTCTTACCTTTGAACGGGTCATTTCATCTGAGGCCAAAGAAATAATGCTTTTAATTTTGGGGTAGCTAATATCGTCTATCTTGGTCTTCACAACAAGCTCAATAGTTTGCAGTATTAGAACTCTGTGCCCAATGACAAGCTGCAAGAAAAGAACATAACATTTTAATTCAAACACAGTCCTCAAGTCTAAAAGCATTATGTTGAAACACTGGCGTGCATGAAAGGACTGCCATATGGTATTTCACAATCTCTTTTGTAAGCATATCATTTGAGTATCACATGCCAAGTCAGAGTCTAAAGTGACGATAAGGTCTCAAGCTTATGGCAGGATATCTGTTTTTTCACGTTCTACCTCATCGCCTCATCGTGCAATAACACAGGAAATTTCTATAATTGTGAGGAAATCGGCAGCAATGAGCTGCATTAAATGTCTGGTGTGGACTGCAAAGAGCTACATATTTGACATATTACAGTAGACCAGAATCTGGTTCTGCACCTACAGTAAAATCCTTTGTTATAATTGTGCTTCCCATTGTCAGTCTTGTTCCAAGAGTCACAATCAGCACAGAAACCTCAAAAACAGAACAAGCACACCAAAGCGGTTCCACCAGTTAAAATAGAACCATCCAATCAAGGGCTTCTGTGGCATGTAGTAGCGTTCCTGGGATAAGGTAGTAAGCAGATCATTGTCCTCCACCAATTAAATTTGAGGTGAGAAAATGCAACGGTCTTGGTTGGTTCATGCGTTAGTTTATTCACGTGTTTCAAAGACTATTTCTCTGTGTGATTTTTGACCAAACTTTTGTGAATTACCTTTATCACTGTTAACAACAGCATTTTCATAATTACATTGATTCGAACATGCAGAGCACTTGAAAGTCCATCAACATGTGTGCTTGGGCAGTCGTAATCTGGATATTCACACAATTTGTAGCATCTCCCGTAGTTTAACTGAAGAGTGTGTCTGAACCCAAAGGTATTCAAAACAACACTGTAGTTTACTTCTAATAAATTAACAGAGCTATATGTGTGACTTGAAGCTTCTACCACAACAGTTATGAGAAAACAAAATCAAGAAAAACTGATTTACGTGTTGATTAAATAAATACAAATCTGTTAAAAGACCAGAGGCCCTCTATGCACACATGAAACGTGCCTCGCTCCAACGTCTCCTCCTTCTGACTTCCTAAACTGTAAATAGCCCTGAAGAAAAACGCTTTAATTCAGGTCTCTGCTGCCTAGATCGACAGTGGGTTTTTCTCAACAGAAAGTGGATGTAGCGGTAAGCGTCTGACCTTGGGGTGTTTGACCAGGTAGTCCTGGCACATTGACAGGACCTTGTCAGGTTGCTGCTTGCCCAGAGTCAGCATGGACTTCCTAACCTGCTCTTGGACCACTGGGTCCTTGTCATTGGCAGCATCCAGCAGAGCCAGGGTGACCTCTGGAGACAGGAAGGACACAACCAGAATGAATAAGCACATTCACCGTAGAAGATAAACCAACTGAGAACGCTTGTCCATCAAGCACTTGGCAACTTAATGTCAGTCAACTATAAAAAAAATATTATTACAATAATTTATAAAGGTCAATCTTGAAACTTTCTTTAAAAAAAAGCCAGCTTTTATCATATTGTCTAAAAACCTAATCTGTAAACTCTATTTTCATTTTTGTTCTGTAAAATCCATAATGCTTGTGGATGTGACAGATTGTGACATCAAATTTTAGCTTCAGAGGTTTGCACATTCACCAAATGTTACATGCTTGTTCTGGGAAACTACCTTTTTTGATTACTGGAGCATTTGTAAATGTATTAAAAATGTAATTTTTTTTACAAGGCAGTGTAAATATCACATGTTTAGATCAACTATCTGAGAACAGCTTTTAACTAAAAGCTCCAAAAAATATAGGAACTTTTTCCTGCATACAGAAAAATATTTACGTTACAGGCAGGCACAAACTGCTACATCTATCTGTAATTATACTGTCCCAATGGTAAATGTTATTACAACAGCTCTGGACATCTATAATCCTAAGAACACATGCTAGGGTGTGGTCCAATTCTGTGTTTGTACTAGTGTAATGCTATCGTATTGTACTATGCCTCTACTCCTGACCTTTAAAAATGTTACCATTTACACAATGTGTTACATTTCTATTAAAACAGTTATAGTAATTAAAATGTATATTTCAAGCTATGTCACTGCAGGAGTTCAACTCATGGTGGTTACATAGCGACAATGCCCAGGGGCTTTACATTTAGAAATGCTAATTTGCTCAGCACTGCACAGAGTTAGCATTGCATTGAGTTCTCATAGATCACTAGTGACTACTAGTGGTGGGTAAAATACCTGCAAGCTTCATTGTAGTTGTTGGACAGTAAATGTGTTATAGGTTCTGGTGAGCACTTCTTGGTTAAGTGAGCTAGTGTGATATGAAGGAAAACTGTGTGGCTACATGTGTTTCAGAACATTGCAGTTAGCAATCACAAAATGTTCCTGTGGTGGGCCAAAAGCGTATAGGCATAAATTAGCCTAAAATCTCATGTAAATTACATAAACAGCGGCAAACTCTGTGTTCACTATAGATTCATTTTGAACAGATATCTAGCTAGCAACATTATGAAAGTCTATCCACTCAACCACACTGAGTGAGTATATTGCTATATTAGAGGCCTAGTGCTAGGTCACCAGGAACCAAAGCTCTGGGTCCTCAGTGTTATGGGTCAGTGAGGAGGAGATATGCCCCAGGATAACTCACAAAGGTTATGGTGTGGTGTCGGAGCAGGATAGAGGAGACTTACGTTCGACATCTGACTCCTCCATGATGCCTGTCAAAAGGCTGGGATTGGAAATGATTAGTATTTCATGTGTTGATCAAAAGATCCAAAACTGGTTTTGACACCTGAGAAATAAATATTTTTGAATTGTCTAAATATGGGTTGCACATTAATAGCCCAAATAAACAGCATGCAAACAATTAAGGTGTCATCTTCATCCCTCATATCCTAGATGTTAATATCAGTATGAGATAGCAGCGGGAACACGCGTGACGATGCCAAATAACACCAGTGTGTATAAATCAGTGTTATTTGGCATAATCACGCGTTCCTGCTGCTATCTTATACTGGTATGTATAATAATAGCAGCAACTGAGTGCAGGTTAACTAAAACAAATAAACGCAATCAAATAGTAACTAGTTTGAGCCTGAATAAGGTCAGAGATGTTACTTTCTAAACATGCATGAAAAGTATAACACATTTCTTCCTTGTCAAAACCAAGCAGGACCTGTTTTTCTTGGTTGGGATATGAGCAGAGCTAGTCTGCGCCCGTTGGAGACAGAGATAAGCTAGCTAGCTGTCACCTGTATTAATCAACTGACAATGGATTACATTTCACGCATTCTACTTAACCACAAGCCACCGGCTAATGAATTACAAACTGAACAGCGATACATGTAAGCGAAGTCGGGTACATGTAGCTACTGTACCTTTTAACAGCCTGTCTGGACGGCTAATATGTTAGCAAGCTAGCGATATAGCTACAAGCCAAAGGTTTATCTTCCCGTTTTCAAGACAGTAATCCAGTGAATGTGATATGTATTGACTTATACTTAGCAAAAGCACTTTGCAAACTTGCTGTCTTTGCCTGTGATATTCTATTTCCCCTCCATGTAGACGGAGACATATATCCAGTGCCTCTGTCACTGCACTGAACGCTCCGCAGGTAAACACGCCTAATCACGTGTTTTGAGTCAGCAGGAACGTATCAGAGGGGGCGTGACGGCCCTAGTACTAAAGCCTCTGAATGAAGAAACATATGACCAACTTAACATTATTTTGATGCATGTGATGTATCACTGAGTGGATATCAGGAGGTATGTAGCTTTGATATCCGTTTTCTTGTCACATTAATGCAATGTCATAAAAATGTGTTTTGCCTATGCAGAATTACTTGCCATTTTAGGTGAGTAAATGTGGCTGGATTGCTACAACAACATGTACGTTTTTATATAATATATACAGTCTCTGTTACATTTTTATAGATATCCTTCTCATAATAAATACCTCTTGGAGTTTGAGGGATGGTTTAACGTGCCCCAAAAATATAAACCTCTATATCCAACATTAAACTGAACTAATTGAAACCTGAAAAAGTACAGTTATTTTTGTGTTTTAATATTATTATTATTTGCCTTCATTTTACAAGGCAAGTTGAATGAGAACATTATTCTAATGTAAAGCAAAAGTCTGCTGAGTATTTACAGGAGAGTATATGAATTTACAGGGATGAATAAACCAATTGAAAGCTGGGGATGATTAGGTTGCCATGGTAGTATGGGGGCCAAATTGAAAATGTATCCAGGACACCGGGGTTAACACCCGTACTCTTATGATAAGTGTCATGGGATCTTTAGTGACCACAGAGGGAAGGACACCTGTTTAATGTCCCACCTGAAAGTCGGCACCCTATGCAGGGCAGATATTCTCTCCACTGCCCTGGGGCTTTGATCTTTATACCAAAGGGAGGATTTCTCCAGGCCACCCCTTCCAGCAGTATTTGTTCTCCGATCCAGGACCAGACTTACTGTAGCTTCAAAAGCAAACCAGCAGTGAGATACAGGGTGCTATGCTGCTGACATGTGTCGCTCTACTACAGTAAAATTAAAACATATATGTTTTTATTTCTCATAAATCAAAGTTTATTGTCCCACATCTTTCCCAAAGGACAATGTCCAGACTGGTTCAAAATGATAGAAATGCATCAGTAACTCAAATAACCACTTGTTACAACTCAAATAACCACTCGTTACAACTCAAATAACCACTCGTTACAACTCAAATAACCACTCGTTACAACTCAAATAACCACTCGTTACAACTCAAATAACCACTCGTTACAACTCAAATAAACACTTGTTACAACTCAAATAACCACTTGTTACAACTCAAATAACCACTTGTTACAATTCAAATAACCACTCGTTACAACTCAAATAACCACTCGTTACAACTCAAATAAACACTTGTTACAACTCAAATAAACACTCGTTACAACTCAAATAAACACTCGTTACAACTCAAATAACCACTTGTTACAACTCAAATAAACACTCGTTACAACTCAAATAACCACTCGTTACAACTCAAATAAACACTCGTTACAATCAATCAATCAATCAACTTTATTGTCACATAATTACAAGTATACACAAGTAATCAGTGAAATTAGCCATCAACCCGTCCAAGACAATCACCGGGTAGACAGGACAGGACAGGAAGACAGGAATTAGAAAACAATACAGCATTACATGAGGAAAGATGAGGGGAAAAAAAAAAAAGAGAGCCCCATATTATGCCCCT
>JACXGM010018986.1:0-18671 GCA_016801145.1 Umbra pygmaea | reverse complement strand
TTTATTTCCGTATATATTTATTTCCGTATTTCTACATCCTTAAGCTAATGAGAGGGCGGGACTTAATCGTTCAGCCATAGCAAGCAAGCCAAGAGCGGGAGATAGAAACCATATATACGGTCTGTGATAGAAATAGATTGTGAACGTAAAAAACGCAGCTGGGGAGGAACCAAGGGTACAACACGGGGTTGGTTTGTATAATAAATTATTCTTTCACCAACCCCAAAAGGAGATGCAATGTCACAAACAGAAAATCCAACTAACTGTGCCGATTAGTTGCGTTTTTTTGTGGCTTCGGTGTCACCTGTTGTGCTCCGTTAACTACCGTAGCTGCTCTCTCGCCCCGGCGAACTTAGTTTCTCTGTGTGTGTGGTTGACTTGGTGTGTTTGTGTGCGTGTGTTTTAAAGACAACGGAACATTCCACTGGCGGTTCTATTCTTTGATGAACTGGATAGGCTACAATGAGAAGGGCATCCGACTGCTCCGGCATTAACGGAATCGTAAAATATCGAAAAATTAAGGCAATGATCACACTTCATCCAAATTCCTACACGGCAGGGTCAACTTCTGTGTCGTTAGATGCTGCTTACTGCAATAAATTTTCAGCAAGACCCTCCACGCGAAAAAGTTAATAATCAAATAATAACCAAAGCTAGCATTTTCAACTAGGGTAGCCAAGACTCAAATCTCTGGCAAGAGACTGTATGAAGTCTACTAACGTAGTAATCTAGGCATGTAAAATCGATCTTCACACTCTGATACCAATCAACCAATGGGAAAAAGGTGACACTGTGACATGCTTTGATTGACAGCCTCCTCATCAGCTTAAGGATCTGGAAATACAGAAATAAATATATACAGAAATAAATAAATACAGAAATAAAAGAATATGGAAATAAATTCATATAAAAATGTATAAAAACTTAAATAAATTATCACAGAAATAAATAAATAGGAAAATAATCTTGATTAATACATGTATAATTTTCTATTTTTCTATTTTTATGTATATTTTTATGTATAAATATTTTTATTGATGCATATATTTATTTATTTATTTATTTCTAATTTTGGCAGACTTGGTCCTCCATAGTAATGTGCATATTGGACATCGTTCTGCCAACAATTGAAATGAATGGACATTGTAAATTATGAATGGGAGGCGATCAATAATGGAATTATGCATCATCTAATGAGTTTAATCAATGCACTGTTGTCAACATTGTGTCTGGAAAGACGTGTAGCATTAAATAAACAGTGTGAAATAGCAAGATGTTTAATGTATTCATGCCCAAGGATGTGAATTTTGTCCAATGAAGCAGATGAAATACAAGATATGTTAGGATAGAATCTGCCCATGCTGTGAATGTCTGGGCACAATACATGTAGCCTACTTGAGGAACATGATATCCCAAACCTACTAAAAAGGCTAAGCTACACATTCCCAAAATCCAAAGGGAATAAACAGGAAGTCCAAAATCTGGTTGTCTAGAAATCCAGGGAAGTTATAGAAAGCACCCCTACCAAAAGACTGTGTTTAATTTCAAAATGTCCATTGTTTTTTATAGCATAGCCCAAAACGAGAATATATACATGAGGATTTTTGTATGCATTCATAAACAGATGCATGCAAACAAAGCAGCTCGTGTGTCTGTCAGGCTCTGATCTAGACAGATGTTAATGTTATTCCACTGGACAGAGGTAAACGTTATTCCACTGGACTGAGATTAAGGTTATTCCACTGGAAAGAGGTTAATGTTATTCCAATAGAAAGAGGCTATTACTTTTTATTATTCTATTTCTAATTTAGATGTTAACATTTTTTCCTCTAAGATCATCACTAGAGTCAGAGACAGATTTAAACACAACTACTACAACAAATTTCTATTTCAACAAAGACAATTTAGTACAATTTCAAGTTTCATTTTCCATGAGTGGTTGGAGACTCCTATTGTCTAAAGCACAGGTGTCAAACCGGTTCCACAGAGAGCCTAGTGTCTGGTTATTGGTCTTTCCCTTCAATTAGTGCCTAATTAAGATCTAGACGACCAGGTGAGGTGAGAGCCTAACCAATTAGTGATGTAATCAATCAGTCAGGTAAGATCAAACACCTGCAGACACTATGCCCTCCATATAACCAGTTTGACACCAGTGGTCTAAAGTAAATAGGGCTGGATGAAAATGGCAAAATGATCTGCTCCATTGGGAGCTTCACACACAGTGCATACTGGTCCATTTCAATTCAAGACGGATGGTGTAAAAAGGTCTGTGTACACCACAGAAATGCACTCCAAAACAACAGGGTTAGCTAAAGTACACTTGTGGAGCCATTCTTTTGCACGTGTGTGTCTGTGGATGTGTGTGTCTGTGGATGTGTGTGTAGACCCAAATGTAACAAATCTGTCAACTTCCTACAAATGATTTGGAGAAGAAGCTATGTGACTGTTGTAAATAATGTTTGAGTTGTGGATGACCTGATAGAGGCATGGCCGGGGTAAACGTTCACCGGACCTTGTACGGGTCATAAGAAATTGAGCAGAACATCACAAGGACGTGTCAGTGTCTGCTGCCTTTGAAACATACCCCACTAAGCGCTGCTACTTCCTGTCTAACCTGTCCCTAACCACCAAAGAAATGTTGTGTAGAATGTCAAACCCAGTCAATTCACAGGCGCCTGACCAACCATACAGAGTCTCTAGAGAACTATAAAAAAAGGACTTTTTGTGCAAATTTTAAATCACCCATTGGAGCCCTGCCCTGGTATTGAACCCAGAATATACTGGCACCTTTGCAGTACGATGTTATGCCAAGAACACTGCATCGCTCCGGAGGACTCTGCTATCTTCTTCAGTAATTAAAGTATCAGGTCAACAAAATCTGAGACGTTATCTAAAGACTAACGTTTTTTAATCATACAATCTACCACAGCTTACAATTTGAATTATTTATTTCATAGTGGTTTTTGTTGTTGGTGTTTCTCGTTTTATTAAGGGGACCAATCATTTTACGGAGGACGCTATATGTTGTATATGTATATTAATGGATATTTATTTTAACAAGCTTTGTCACAAGAAACATGACAGCAATCTTCATAAAAAAATACAAATAACAGGAATAGCAGGAAGGTTGAAATGAATAATGAACCAATAAAAGCAATGGATGCGGAAGATCTAGTGTCCAATTTCTTTTGTCTGGTAGTATTCAGACCATGCGTCTGACTAAAGTAATTTTAACCACACATGCCTTTACTGGAAGGTTTTCTGGTATTGGTGACCACAGAAATATGAACAAGGCTTCAACCATATCTGAACCAATTTCCCTTTAATAATTTTTCTATTGTCTCAAACAAGGATGCAGTGCGATGTAGCACGGTGACCTGGTGATTTAGTGGTGCCCCGGGATGCAAGGATTCTGCTAGGGTCCAGATGATTTATAAACAAGGGTACTTCCTGCCTCATCCCAAATAGCACCCTATTAACTAACCAGGGAACTGCACTTCCTTCAGCCAGTCACTGGCCACACATACAGCCTGGCAGACCACCTCGTATCCTGTTGTTTGGCCTTTGAAATGCGTAAGGGTCTTGGTGTTCACAGCTAAGCTGTTTCATTGCAGGACCGTGCTGCTTGGCTGTGCTTGGTGTTCCCAGTAACAGCTGGAATTATCAGTGCCTCTTCACTGAACAACAGCTGGAGAAGGGTCTGTAAATCCAAAAAGAAAAGTAACATAAAAACATTGATTTGAGATTATGTTGAAACTTGATGTTTTAATAATTGTGGGGAATTAATTTGACCTCGATTTCACCAGGTAAGCCAATTAAGAAATTATTCTCATTTTTAATGGTGACCTGGCCAAAATAATAATAATTACCTTTATTTAAATAGCACCTTTCATACAAGGAATGCAGTTCAAAGTGCTTTACATCAATAAAAGTCAAATAAAATGGAAGACATTTGCATCTATAAAACATTTACATCAATAAAAGGCAGAGGAATGTCAATAGTTAAATTTAAAACATAAAAAGCATAGAGCACATTTGCAGGCAGTCAAATAGAAATATGAAATGTAGATGAACATATTAAAAAGAGGGATGGCATAAAAAGCATTTGGGTGCTAACTTAGTAAAATGCTGTAGTGAAAAGATATGTTTTAACAGCTTTTTGAATATATCAATAGATGATGCTTCTTTGATATAAGTTGGTATTGTGTTCCACAGTTTTGGAGCATACTTAAAAAAGGCAGCATCTCCAATTTTTCTGTGAGTTGAATTTTGTACCATTAGCAGGTTAGCTGTGGAAGATCTGAGTGCCCTTTGGGGAACATAGGATTTTAAAGAGTCTGTATAATAGGCTCGTCCTGAGCCATTTAGAGTTAAAAAGGTATGGTGCATAGGTGGGACTTCACCATATGAGGCGTTTATATTACATTTGTACAGGTCAGATAAAGTGCTTAGCAAGTACAATGACCAGAAACTGTAACTTTTACAATTTTAATTACATGTTCCTATTCCAGTGAATTGCTTGGTAACGAAATCCTTTACTAGCGATGCAAACAGTTCTAATAGAATAATAAAATAAGAGTAATAATAATACAATAGAGCAATATACACAAGCAACATTTGTAAGTAATCTGTGGGATTGGCAGCAGCAAAAAATAAATAGTATCTACAGAGGGATATGTGCCAATTCAGCTGTGTAGTCTTTTAGCCTACTGTTGTGTGTGTGTGTGTGTGTGTGCGTGTGTGTTTGTGTTGGTGCCTCAGTACCTCTGACCATGTTGCATCACTTTGTTTTCTGGATGATTGTGGTCCTAGTTTCCTGATACCCCGGGCCTTCCTCCGGCACCACAAGAAGTAGTGAGCATTGGATCAGTGTGTGTTTGGTCCCTGTGATGTATGGGGCAGACCCCACCACTCTCTGTAGTGCTCTGAGTTCAAAGCTCATTTGTGTTCCTTACCAGGAGGTGATGTTGTCTGTCAGGAGGTTCTCGATAGTACAACAGTAGAACCGAGTTAGGATCACTTACAAAGTGTCTCAGTCTTCTTGGTGGGAAGAGCGCGCTGCCGTCTTCACATCTTTGTCTGTGTGTGGACCATGTTAGATTATTGTTGATGTGGACCCTGAGGAACTTGAAGTTCTCCAACTGCTCCACCTCGGCTCAGTTGATGAGGATGTTGGGGTGTCCAATTCTCCACATCCTTTAGTCCAGCTGAACGCAGCACAGATGGTTTTTCATCAACGATGTAAGGAGTGATCAGAGTGTCCGTTTTTTATATTTTGGCATTCTTTTCATTGGCTGAAAATAAATGATGGACAAAGTAAGTATTAACTTTAGGAATGTAAAATGCACCATACGGAGGGTAGCGAGGCCTGATCTACAAGTGCATAAAGGTCACAGATGGTGATATTTGGGGCATTGTTGACAAAGCAGGTGGCATTGTGATAGGTTACATCTAATTTGTTTCTTAAGAGACGGTTGGCGGCAACCCTGTAAATTACAACACCAAATTTTAAGAATACTTGGATGGTCATTTTTACAAGAGCATGTTTTGCAGTGAATGAGGCCTTGTTGTGAAATAAGAAAGCAATTCTGGATTTGATTTTAGATTGGGAGTGGTTGATGTGGGTCTGGAAAAAGAGTGAACATGCAGTATTGGATTGATTCGAATAAGAGTGTAATAGAGAGATGTCAAAATACATATCAATGGAGTTAACATCCTCACATTCTAGATCTAAAGACATATCAATGGAGTTCACATCCTCACATTCTAGATCTAAAGAAATATCAGTGGAGTTCACATCCTCACATTCTAGATCTAAAGAAATATCAGTGGAGTTCACATCCTCACATTATAGATCTAAAGACATTAGTGGAGTTCACATCCTCACATTCTAGATCTAAAGACATCAGTGGAGTTCACATCCTCACATTCTAGATCTAAAGAAATATCAGTGGAGTTCACATCCTCACATTCTAGATCTAAAGAAATATCAGTGGAGTTCACATCCTCACATTATAGATCTAAAGACATTAGTGGAGTTCACATCCTCACATTCTCGATCTAAAGACATCAGTGGAGTTCACATCCTCACATTCTAGATCTAAAGACACATTAGTGGAGTTCACATCCTCACATTCTAGATCTAAAGATATATTAGTCTCATCCTCACATCCTTTAGATCTGAACGATAGACTTGAGACACTGAACTGTATTCTCAGATGTTGGCCCAAATGGCATCTTATTCCATAATTCCTATTATTTACTGCCAAATGGCTCTGGTCAAAAATAGTTTAGTATTTTATAGTAAGGGATTTGGGTGTCAAACAAGTGCACTATGTACGGATTAGGGTGTCAAAAGTAGTGCAATGGTGTAGGGACTGGTGTGCTCCTTGGGACGCAGGCCATGTGTCTGTGGGTGAAGGCTAGTTTTGAACTCCGGAGACTGCATGATAGTTGTCTGACGTTGTGTGATTCGTCCAGCATTTAAGGCTGTATGTCAGCAGTCACTCAAAGCACCGTATTGGTCTCCAGCTAGATGACAGATGGAACGGCTCTAGCTGTGTTGATAGATTGTCAAGACATTTTTTAGTTGTTAAACATACCGTACTGTATGCCTTTAAGAACATTTCAGAACATCTGTAAAGTCTACAGAGATTTAGTTGTGAGGATGAACACACTTTGGGGAATGACTTAAAATGTGCCAAGACTTCGTTTCACAGTTTTCTTCCTGTAAATAATATTCACAACTTGGTGATAAATTGTGTTTTGATGAAAAAAAGAGAATAACCCTCTAGATACTGCAAAGAACTCTTAAAAAATGTACACCTTGTAATTGTCAGGATTAGGAGCTCAGAACAGAGGATAAATCCAAATGCAGAAAATGGAGTGGTGAGTAATAACAATTATAATATTTATTGTATAATGTAATAATGAGAACTGAGAAGGATGGCAGGCAGGTTCCCGGGGAGCTAGGGTAACGGGTCAAAGACCCAGATAGGTGCAGTGACAGGTGTCGAAGTATGGTCACAACCAGAAGCGTCATGCACCTATTTTTGTAAGGGGACACAGTGTGCACAACACACGGGAACAGGTGTCAACAAATACAGATGTTAAAAAGAAAATTCACTTGGCTCAAAAATCTGAGGGGGCACGTGCCTCAGTTTCAATGGGCATGACGCCTCTGGTCAGAACAATAGGAGCAGACAGGCAGGTTTCCAAAGGCTTCAGATAATCGTCACCAGTAGACACTGAGACAGGCAGAGAAGTATAGTGGAGCAGACAGGCAGATTTCAGGGGATACGGATTATCGGCACAGACAGGTACTGAAAGTGAAGGAATGGAGAATCAGGGTTAGCAAAATAATAAGTTGTCACAGCACTCACATTGGCTATAAAAAGGCAAAAATAAATAAACAGCTCTGTACTCAGACAGGCGGGTATAGGGTAGCTCGGGACTTCACTTACAGTATAGTACAATAATCCGGCGAGGACTGATCGCTGTCAACTCCCTTAAGAAGGGAGAGCAGCAATTAGCCCAGGTGTGGCAGAGGAACAGGTGCAGGTGATGAGTGCTGATGGGGACTGGTGCTTGGGAAACAGGTGCGTTTGTGAATGGAAACTGGAATTCAGGGGCTGGAACAGACAAACACAAACCAAACAGACCAGACAAACACATGGGAACCAAAAGGGAGGGAAGGAACACAAAAGGAGAGGGAGAGAGCTCAGGGAGGCGGAATCAGGAGAGTAATATTCCATGTTGTTGTGATGAGGGAGACAAATATGTAGGAGTTTACTTAAAACAAATGGTTTTTATTACAAAAAAATGTACATATACCATAGAGAATGTCCCCGGTGAGCCAAAAAGGTGGGCAACCAGGTGGTGGAGTGGAGAGGGGGGGCACAGTGGGCTGTGTATTAAGTGAAGTGGGGGCGCACAGGGGGCGCACCTCTAGCCAACTAGTGTTCATGCTCTGGGATCACTGTCCATGTCTCCCTCACCTTCCTTCTGTTCCATCCTGGTCCATCTTTCAACAGATGATGTTCTCTCCTTCCTCGCCGTCTTCCGCCACTAAGTCCTGCTCCAGCTCATCCTCGCTGTCCTCCATCCCAGCAGGCTTTGCTCCCTCGCTATAGCCCCCCCTCCAAGAAATTATTTAGGAAACCAAGGTTTCTTTCTCTGTTGTCCCTGTTCGTCGTGTGGAGTGAATAGCTAGATCATGAATGCCCGGAGAGTGTGTCCGCCTCTTGAGCCAGTAGCTCAGATTTCTGGCCCCGCTGAGCCTTCATATTACCCGGCAGGGGAATCCGAGAGGGCTATAACCATCTTCTGCTACCCCATACTCCTTAGAGTCGTGTGTTTAAGAGCAGGATCCTCTCCTAGCGGTTTGTAATACTCTACCACTTAATGGTTAAGATGGCTACTGTAGAGGCTGAGCTGACAGGAAATGCTGAATGTTTTCTCCAAGGAAGAAAAAGCCCAGGGCCCCAATGTAATGTTCGCATCCTATTTGGTAATGAGAATCAGTTGGTGGGAGTCAGTTGTTAAGTTTTCCCAGAACGCTGGCTAAATGTGCTGGTTCTTTTTCAGTTCCCACAAACAATTGTTTTGCTCCGTAGGTCATCCTGATTGTATCGATGACTGTCAGACTACTTTAAGAATGAACATTGGCGACGTTGATGTGCTCAGTAACAAAGATTAAATCAATTTGGGCTTTTTACCAACTGTGCTTGAAACTCAAATCTCTGCACAAGAGATATTTGTTGGCTTGGTTTTGTAAAGGGATAGGGTAAAGGTTTTTTATCATAAAATGTCAGGATTGAACACCAATAATGTTTTTACACAAAACTAACAATTGAGATAAATACAATTGTGTATTATGAATGTAGTGATAATGTATTATAGTGGCAATTATTGTCATATATGAAGAAAGCTGTTCTCGCCATGTATGTATATCAAGTCACTGTTTATTGTGGGCAAGTGACAGAGAAACTGAGAGATTTAAGCTGACTTCATTCATAAGACGGCACCGGGCACAAAGATGCAAAACACAGCATAGCCTGATGAATTTGCTGGGCGCAGATAAATTTATCTTAACCAAAAGTCAAAACGGTCAAACTCTAACATTACTAGGGATGGAGCCTGAGGTTCAACATTTAAAGGTTCTGAATAATGGGCTTAACGTAATGAAATGCATCTTGTGTTCCTGAATGAGATACACCCTGTCCAAACGAGCTACACGATCCAGGGCAGTCCACAGCAACAACCAACACGTCTTCAACACAGCACTGGACTTTCATGATTGATTTGAATTCTCTTGCGAACTTAAACAACGTCTTTAAGTACTTATTTGCCTACAGAATATACTGACTACATCAAACACTCTTGATTAATGCTCTGTAAGACTTGTCTCCGTAAACACAGGCATTAGTAGAGGACTAATATTGACGGACGGTCTTCCTAGCAAATGAAAAGCACTTACAGATGTGGAAGTCTTACAGCTGGAACATGTCAGCCGAATGGTGTGGAGATGATCAGGCAGTGTTTTACACAGTTGTGAAGAAATACGGATGGTTTATGATAATGCACTGATGCTCTTCTGGGATTGGGGCACGTGAGATTTGAGCAAGAGCAGCATTTTTACAGGTTTGCTAGCCGGTTCAGTGACATTAGTGACCAGATTCATGTGGTAGTAAAGTCTTACACACACCACATACTACCTATGAAAATACTATATACAGCTCTGGATGCAAACTCATCAGTGTCTATAGTGTAATGCTAATCAAATAAGTTCATATTGATTTTGAAACAACACAATACTAATGTGTTAACTTAGGAATAGTTAAGAAATCAATATTTGGTGGAATTATAATAGGTGTGGAATAATAATAATTGGCTTTCATTCATCTTGGCATGCTTTCCACCAGTCTATCACATTGATGTTGAGTGACTTTATGCCACTCCTGGAACAAAGATTCAAACAGCTATATATACATGCATACACCGATCAGCCATAACATTTTGACCCCCTGCCTAATATTGTGTAGGTCCTCCTTTTGCCGTCAAGAACCATCATTAACGTTTTTAGCAATTTGAGCTACAGTAGCTTGTCTGTTGGATCAGACCACACGGGCCAGCCTTTGCTCCCCACATATATCAATGAAACTTGGCCACCATGACCCTGTTGCCGGTTTGTCGCTTTTCCTTCCTTGTACCACTTTTGATAGCTACTGACCACTCCAGAGTGGGAACACCCCACAAGAGTTGCAGTTTTTGGAGATGATCTGACCCAGAAATCCTCAGACCCATTGTCAGACCTTACACTGGTGCAGTGGGCCCTGGGTTCCTCCTGGTGCAGGACAATGTGGCTAGAGTCTGTAGGCCAGAGTGTGTAGGCCAGAGTGTGTAGGCATTTCCTGAATGATGAAGGCATTGATGCCATTGACTGGCCCTCACGTTCCCCAAACCTGAATCCAATTCAGTATCTGTGGGACGTTATGTATCAGTCCATTCTCCGCTGTCAAGTAGCGCCACAGACTGTCCAAGAGCCCTCTGATGCCCTGATCCAGGTCTGGAAGGAGATCTCCAATCAGGAGCATGCCCAGATGTTGTCTGGAGTCCATACAGACACGTGGGGGTCATACACACTACTGAGTCACATTCTGAATTGCCGTGATGAAATTCACACAAGTTGGAACAGCCTGTGATTTCAATTGTTTACTTTGATTTTCAGTTTGAGTTGGAATCCATCCCTCAATCGGTTGGTGATTTTGGTTTCCGTTGACCTTTGTTATGTTATTTTGTTCTCAACAAATTACAGTCGAGATTTGGGGTTTAATATATTTCAGTCATTGAGACCCGATGTGTGATTTGAGTGTTTGCTTTTTTTGTAGCAGAATATGTATATATATATAAACATGTCAGATGGAGAAATACATTGTTATATATTTTATTATTTTATCATTTTAAATAAATACAATGATAATTCAATATTTCTGAGCGGGCAGCATTTATCTACATGGTTATCATAGCAGACCTACAGGGATGTGCTTACAGCTGCTGAATATCTGACCAATGGGTGTTTATTGTACAAAGCTGAAAAAAATGAATAACAACTGCTACACAGGAGTGACTTTATTCTAAGAAGAGATTAATTTTAATCAGTTTAATTTGTCTTTGTCCTTTAAATGTACATTTATTTACGTGTATTGCATTGTGCAATGGGTAATGAAAAGTTAATGGACAATTATTTAGAAAAGGATTGTGACTTGCTTGAAAAAGACAGAGGACATATTGCTAGCTAACCCCACTTAGCTGTTCTAAATAAATAAATCACAATTACCATCACCGTGCTGTCCAGTGAGTTACGAAAAAATTAGGATCAAAGTCAGCATGAGAAGATGATTGCAGAGAATACATCCGGGATTATAATCCAACAAATGGGACGTCAGCAAAGGCTGTGCGGAACAATCTGTAGTATGTCATGAGGGCATCCAGAAATATTAACAAAGTCATTAACAAAATCTCCCCCCTCACTTCATCCCTTATCCCTTTAACTTACTTCCTTAAAGTTCATCGTCCTTCAACTCTGCAGTAGTGCCTTCTCCTCTACCATTAATGTGAAACTCATCACATAACATCACATGACATCACATGACATCGGTTAATATTACCTGAGCAGTGATGCTAATACAGCTGGACTTGCTGCTAGCTTGCTCAGTGGACCCACCCACTGACCGGCACGTAGTAATTACACTGACCCCGAAGAGAACTTAAGGAATTAATTTTACCTTTTTTGTTAAGTGCTCCATCTAACCCTGGCCCCCTAGTTCTCTTCGGGGTCAGTCTAATTTTTATGTTCTTGCCTTTGTTGTTGAGCACCCCTCCTCACTTATTTGATGAAGCGCGAAGGCATACCTGAACTCTGAACCTATTCATAGTGTTTGAACACTATTGATTATTTTCACACTCCATTTTAGTAAAACATAAAAAATATAATCCTGAGACCAGACAGGTAGACTTTAGTGTGAGAGTCTGTTGCACTCTATTCTTTTTTGTGTGGTTGGTGTATATATTTTATGTGATTAATTGGACAGTAGGAAGCAGAGGGGGACAGAAAGGAAGGACACAGACAGTTGGCGCTAGCCGGGATTCAAACCCACGTCGCCATGGGGCATGTGTGGTCCAGATTCGGGAGCTTTGGCTGCATTGGAGATGAACCCCACCGGATATTTTGTCATCGTTTCACGAGCTGGATACTGGTGCCCTGTGGCTGTTAAACCTGGATCTGAGATCCACACTTGGGTGAGAATTAAACGGCTCCTGAGGTGTCTGCTTCTCTCTGAGAACGTCTCCCTCTCTCTCTCTCTCTTTCCACGTTCCAGACCCGTCCAGCTGACTGTGGGAAGGGCGATGTCACTGCGCTCAGGCTTCAAACGGCTCACATAGGAGAGAGACAGCCTTGTTGTTGTAAAGCCTTACACTGCGCCTCTGTTGACCGTTTTAGGGGAAATGTTTGTGGGGCGCGCAGGAATGAAAGACCCTGTGCTACGAGCAAGAGGGCAGTGAAAAAATATGAAAAAAAACCACACTCTTCAGCTCCCACCTTTAGAACGTCACTGGGTTCGAGTAGTAGGCAAACAGACTTTTAACTCTTCACCTGAGACTATTTGAGCTTGCCTGTTACAGTAAAACATAGTCAGAAGTTCCAAGAGTGAAGACATTGCTATTAAGGTACTGCGGTCAGGTGACAGCAAACAAACAATATACTTAAAAAAGTTCACAAATATTATTTGAACCCAAGGTTGCTTCACCACAGTTTCTCTACATAGAGGGGGTTTTGTGTTTCATCTTATTTAACGGAGATGAACATACCAAGTCGTGTTTTTCCCTGGATGGAGGTCACAGCATGGAAGGTGAAATACATACAAATTAACTGCTACTTCAGGAAACAGTGCAACCAAGTATAGACAAGAAAGTTCATATGTTGTCCTTTAAGTCCTTGCCCCATCAGGAGACCTATAGGCTTCTGTAGTATATGCATCGTACCGTTACATCTGCCTGTTCATTTTATAGGCTCAGAACACAAATCTCCAAATATCAGGTCAGATAACTCATTCTTTCTGCTGTCATCCCAATGTTAGCTCTACTACAACCGATCTGGGACCCAATTTAACATCGTATTCAAAGAAGCATCTGTGCGATTTCTACATGTGAACGTTATGTTTTCAAAATAGTTAGGCGGGGCCGACCGTTAAACCTTTTCTTCACTGATGTCAGTGATCACAACCGGCTGTTCTGATGCAACTCAGTATGTCTCACTAAGGTAATTAAAGTGTATTTAATGACTTGTACTACATGGGAATAAGCTAGCTGAAACTAAACAGTAATATAATTAATGGTCAGGTATTGATCTGGGTTTTCTTCGGCACCTCACTGATCTGCATAACTATGGAATGTACAAAGGATGAGGAGCCAGAGAGGTAGAACTGAGAAGTGAGTTAAAACAAATAAAGAGGAAGAGATTTCTTAAATCTCCCTCCAGAATGATGGTCACCTAGGTAACGATGAGCAAAAAAGGAAATTAAAAATAGTGATGTTTATCTGCTAGAAATCTAACCTTCAAATTAGCTAACGCAATAAATGATTTTGTCTAAACCATTTGTCCTTCATCTAATTAAGAATTTAGTTTTTCTATAAACATTTTACCACAATTAAAAGTAGATTCCTCTGGTATTCACAATGAATACATTCATAGCATTTAAGTTTATCTTTATCAATATTTCTGGAGGACTTACTGGATATCCTATAGTCTAAGTCTCTTGCAGAGATATATACGAACAGCAAAATGCTGAGGTGCGGTAAGCATACATGAAGCACAAGGGCTTGGTTAAGAATTTGTGCGCTATAAATGAATTATTTTCTAATTTGGCATGTACCTAATGTTTTTTATGAATTGTTAAAATGTAGAGCTCTGAGACAAAAGTAGTTAAATTTGTAGGGAGGCTCCTAGTCTTCTTCTTTGACAGCCGTAGGCTAGAAGGTGCCATTTCCAACAGGAGCCTATCCATCTGGGTGGGCTTTCTATGAACCCCGCGCCACCAGGAGGAAATAACCACTTGACTAATAATACACACACATCCATTTTTGCCCTTTGAAGATGTTTAGACACAAAAACTTCAAATGATGACAATGGGCTGAGCTGTGCTTTTCAAATGCGTTGAATGATGAGTCAAAGAAGAGATTGAGTATTCGGTGAGAGAAGTTCTGCAGTGAGGTATTAAGAATTAGTCAAGAGCAAGCTGTGACTAGTAGTTTGTCCTGTTGTTCGCCAGACAATTTCAGGATCAAATTTTGGAGTTACAAACGAATAATACATCACTTAAACTTTTTATTTATTTTATTTTTAGGGAGGGAATCAGCCTTGAGTCGACACAAACTGCATATTCTCAGCATCAAACTAAAAACCAACACTGGACAGAGACTTATTCAGTACAGTGCCGACCACAGCTCCAAGAGCCCCACTGGGTGAATATGATTGCATACAAATATACACAAATACATAAAAAAGTATGTGGCCAGATGCAAGGCTTTCCCATTATCAATGTTGGGATTTTACCTGTCTTTGACTAACCAGCCATCTTCTCTTCCTCCTGTCAGATCCCCTGCATAAGTTAGAATTAGTTGAGTCTTTGGAATACAACAATGGTTGATGCCCACAAGCTTACAAATTCAGGTGATGCTTTGGAATACATGTACAGTAAATGTAAGCCAATTAACACTGATAGAAAAATGTCGGACCTCATACGTAAGACCTTTTAGTGGGTCTAAAAAGCATAATATTTTTGGAATATCTCTAAGATAGGAAATGTTAGGTGATTAACATTAAATAAAAGTTCCTAATTATAGTATTTGTTTTTTTGGCATGTTACATATGTTTTTTATTTATTTTATGCATCATAGCATTTAATGCAATTATGTAACTATGGGCAAAAACCTCACTTGTTTAATTGGGGAAATATCAAACACAATTGGGGGAGAAAATGTTAACTGCTGTAGAACTTTAAAGCCAATTAGCCCCCATATTAACCATGCACAGCATGTAAGCAAACACCCCCCACCACTTCTCCATGGGAAGCATCGTCCCCCCCAGGTGTCGGGCAGGGGAAGTGAGGTCATCCTGGTGTGGAAGAGAGGACAGAGGGACGGGGGGGGATCAGTACTTGTTTCAACCGGAGAAGGAAAGGTGTCCTACAGATGTTTTTATCTCCATGCCAACTCTGAGATCTCTATGATCCTGAAACCAAGGTGACTGTTGAGTCAATCAGAATGTCTTATTCTCCCCACTTTAAAAGAGTAAGTAATGAATAGCCAAAGCTTTAATTACACTTCCACTCTGCTTTGGAAAAAAAGTTAGCCGTGTTCCAGATCTGTTTGTCTTGCCGTCTCTGGGCTAGGAAAAGAACTGTCAGAATAAGGATATTGCCACCCTCCCACCCCCCCACTGCATTAAGTGTAGAAACCAGATCTGGATTACTACATTATGTTATCGTGTAAATGATAATGTCAAACCTTGTTGAACACGGATTAAGGAGCTGTTTAAAGGAATGTCTACAACACATGCCGACGTGCATGAGGACCCACTCTCGGTATCCACCATGGCATTCTAGCACTCAGAAGGAATAGCAGGAGCAGCCGTCCGTTCTGGAGCATTGTGGACCTCCTCGTCTCACAGCTGGCTTTGTATTAAGGGAAAGAAGTAGGGCTAGAGAAGGGGAAAAAACAGAAAACATCTTGGGGGATGAAAATGCCTTGACAATGCAGTACAGTGTGAGGCAGAGGAGTCCTGTATGTGCTGAGTGGTAGGTTGAGCCAATACAGTCTGGCAGAGCCTGAGTGGCGAAGCACTACGGTCTAACTGACTGGGTGGACAAAGCAATACCTGCCCAGCTCAGTATCATTGCTTTTCTCATTATCTCTCTACACTACTCTCTCTACTTCTCTCTGTTTTACTATCAGTGTATCAATGCTTTTCTCATTATCTCTCTACACTACTCTCTCTACTTCTCTCTGTTTTATTATCAGTGTATCAATGCTTTACTCACTATCTCTCTACACTACTCTTTCTACTTCTCTCTGTTTTATTATCAGTGTATCAATGCTTTACTCACTATCTCTCTACACTACTCTCTCTACTTCTCTCTGTTTTATTATCAGTGTATCATTGCTTTACTCATTATCTCTCTACACTACTCTCTCTACTTCTCTCTGTTTTATTATCAGTGTATCATTGCTTTTCTCACTATCTCTCTACACTACTCTCTCTACTTCTCTCTGTTTTATTATCAGTGTATCATTGCTTTACTCATTATCTCTCTACACTACTCTCTCTACTTCTCTCTGTTTTATTATCAGTGTATCATTGCATTCTCACTATCTTTTTACATATCTCTCTTTTCTATCTCTTGTCTGTCTTCGTTAACTCTCTCTATACTTGTAGTTATAAAACGGGTTCAGTGATATATTCAATTTGACTGGCTAAAATTGCATTCCAAGCCTATCACAATTCTCTGAAATCCACATGTAGAATGTTGCATAATCACTCAAGTGCGGTACTATGTAATCAAAAAGTATCATTACGCCAACCTGAGGAGCGGAACAAAATAAAAAACATGGCGGACAATTTTGCTCTCTTCAAATCTCAGCACCAAATTTAAAATAAGACAATCTACAAAAGAAAATGATTTTAACATTCACTTACCACAAAAAGATTTGTCGCTGATGTAGACATGTTAACCAGCCACAGGTTCTGAGTAATCTAATCAGTTTTGTAATAAAAATGTTTTTTTTCGTGACGAAGCAATAGCTAGCTAGCGGCTGTCTATGTCAATACACTGGAGGTGGCTGGCTCCAGAAGAGTCATGCACCTGTTTGTTTAAGGAGGCACAGTGTGAACAACACACGCAAACATGTGCCCACAAATACAGATACTAAAAGGAAAATCCACTTGGCTCAAAAATCTGAGGGGGCACGTTTCAATGGGCATGATGCCTCTGGCTGGCTCGTTAGCCAAATTGTCTTACCTACCACTCACATTACACACCCTGGGTTTTAGAGAGGCCTCAACTCCACCACTTGGACAGAGTGAAGAACTGACTCCCTAACACAAACACACTACTAGTAGACATTACACCAAATACAGATTTACTGGACAGTTGGATTTCCTCTACTAGTTATTATGTAAATTGGAATTAGGTTTCATAAACATCAAACTCATGGATTGTATTGTGTCTCCGGGCTCTTTGGATCACTGAAATCTATCTCAGAGACCTGTGATAATTAGTTTGCCAGGTTAGCACAATTAAATTAAAACTACTTAAAAAGGATGTTCCACCTTGTTAAGCAGGCCACAGGTTTCAAGCAATTTGGGAAAGAAAAAGGATCTCTCTGCTGCAGAAAATCATCAAACCCACACAGACGGGTTCGTGCAGATAAAGGCATAATGAAGAAGGTTCGTGCCAGACGAATTCATCAGATTAAGAGAGCAGCAGCTAAAATGCCAATACAAAGCAGCAAAAACGTATTTGAAGCTTCTGGTGCCTCTGGAGTCCCGCAAACCTCAAGAAGTAGGATCCTCCAGAGGCTTGCAGTTGTGCATAAACCTACTATTCGGCCACAACTCACCAATGCTCACAAGCAGAAACGGTTCCCGTGTGCCCAGAAATGCATGAAGACACATTTCCAAACAGGTTTGTTTCCTGATGAGTGCTGTACAACCCTGGTCCAGATGGATGGAGTAGTGGATGGTTGGTGGATGCTACCATATCCCAATAAGGCTGCGACGGCTGAAAAGAGATGGCGGAATCATGTTTTGGGCCGTAATCATGGGGAGAGCTGGTAGGCCCCTTTAGGGTCCCTGAAAGTGTGAAAATGACATTGGGAAAGTATATAGAGTTTCTGACTGACCACTTTTTTCCATGGTTCAAGAAGAAGCACTGTGCCTTCTGTAGCAAAATCATCTTCATGCATGACAATGCACCATCTCACGCTGCAAAGAATACCTCTGTGTCATTGGCTGCTATGGGCATAAAAGAAGAGAAAATAATGGTGTGGCCCCCATCCTCCCCTGACCCCAACCCTATTGAGAACCTTTGGAGCATCCATAAGCAAAAGATCTATGAGGGTCAGAGGCAGTTAGCATTAAAACAGAAGCTCTGGGAGGCTATTCTGACATCCTGCAAAGACATTCAAGCATAAACTCTCCATAAACTCACAAGTTCAATGGATGCAAGAATTGTGAAGGTGATATCAAATAAGGGGTCCTATGTTAACATGTAACTTGCCCTGTTAAGATGTGTTTGATTGAAAGCTTTTGATTTCAGTAAATATGACCTCCTAATGCTGCAAATTCAACAAATGACCATTTTCAGTTTTTTACAACCTATACAATGTTTTGAAATTCTGTTGTGCATAATTGTTTGAAACAGTGAATTTTGAGTTTTTTTATTTTTGACAAAAATACTGTTTTCATCAGGTGGTTTGTTCAATGAAATTCGGTTGATGACTTGGAAATTATACCGACCGTCATTTGTATCGACTATTAAGGTACATCATTGTAAAATATAATTTGCATAATTATTTGGAACGCGGTGTAAATGTATACAGATTTTTTTTTT
>JACXGM010018985.1:0-18673 GCA_016801145.1 Umbra pygmaea | reverse complement strand
GCTCAGTGAGGTTGGATGGAGAGCGTTTGTGAACAGCAGTTTTCAGTTCTTTCCACAGATTCTCGATTGGATTCAGGTCTGGACTTTGACTTGGCCATTCTAACACCTGGATATGTTTATTTGTGAACCATTCCATTGTAGATTTTGCTTTATGTTTTGGATCATTGTCTTGTTGGAAGACAAATCTCCGTCCCAGTCTTTTTATGGATATCTTTCAGAAATGTCTTTCTTCTTACCACTCTTCCATAAAGGCCAGATTTGTGCAGTATACGAATGATTGTTGTCCTATGGACAGGCTTGCCCACCTCAGCTGTAGATCTCTGCAGTTCATCCAGAGTGATCATGGGCCTCTTGGCTGCATCTCTGATCAGTCTTCTCCTTGTATGAGCTGAAAGTTTAGAGGGACGGCCGGGTCTTGGTTTGACAATCAATTTCACATGCTGTTATGAAAATGGAACAGACAACAGGTGGAAATTATAGGCAATTAGCAAGGCACCCTCAATAAAGGAGTGGTTCTGCGGTGGTGACCACAGACCCCTCCTCAGTTCCTATGCTTCCTGGCTGACGTTTTGGTCACTTATGAATGCTGGCGATGCTTTCGTATTAGTGGTAGCATGAGATCGAGTTTACAACCCACACAAGTGGCTCAGGTAGTGCAGCTCATCCAGGATGGCACATCAATGTGATCTGTGGCAAGAAGGTTTGCTGTGTCTGTCAACAGTGTCCAGAGCATGCGCTACCAGGAGACAGGCCAGTACATCAGGAGATGTGGAGGAGGCCGTAAGAGGGCAACAACCCAGTAGCAGGACCGCTACCTCCACCTTTGTGCAAGGAGGAGCAGGAGGAGTATTTCTTTGGGGGGCCGCACAGCCCTCCATGTGCTCGCCAGAGGTAGCCTGACTGTCATTAGGTACCGAGATGAGATCCTCAGGCCCCTTGTGAGACCATATGCTGGTGCGGTTGGCCCTGGGTTCCTCCTAATGCAAGAAAATGCTAGACCTCATGTGGTTGGAGTGTGTCAGCAGTTCCTGCAAGAGGAAGGCATTGATGCTATGGACCGCCCGTTCCCCAGACCTGAATCCGATTGAGCACATCTGGGACATCAAGTCTCGCTCCATTTACCAATGCCACATTGCACCACAGACTGTCCAGGAGTTGGCGGATGCTTTAGTCCAGGTCTAGGAAGACACCCCTCAGGAGACCATCTGCCACCTCATCAGGAGCATGCCCAGGCGTTGTAGGGAGGTCATACGGGCACGTGGAGGCCACACACACTACTGAGCCTCATTTTGACTTGTTTTAAGGACATTACATCAAAGTTGGATCAGCCTTAAGTGTGGTTTTCCACTTTGATTTTGACTTTGACTCCATATCCCGACCTGTGTTATCTTAGTGTTCCCTTTATTTTTTTATTTACACTAATATTTCTCTTTCTACATCATATGAAGTTCACAACACTTGAAATATTTTCTGACATTATGGTAATGGAAGACAATATTCACATGAAAGTCTTCTTTAAGCTTCAGAACTTCTAACATTTGAATGTGCAGCATAGCAACTTGCAATCCACTGTTAGCTTGTCCCTCAAGCTAAGCAGGGTCAGTCTTGGTTTGGTTTGTCTCTGAATTAATTACCAAAAGTGAAAACTACTGCCAGGTAAATTAATTAAATATAAGACATTTCCCTCTATACTGTTGGTTCTCGAACCTCTCCTGTGGACCACCAGTCATCTCACAATGTTGTTGTTTGCCCTGAAATAGCTCACCTGATTTAAGGGTTTGTTGATTAGTTGACAAGTATATTCAGTGGTGCCAGCGCTTTGAGAGCTTTAAGAACCACTGCTTTAGTCTAGGATGTAAACTTTGACACATCCAGCCATAAGTATTTCAACCACTGGTTTAAATTGTAATAGAGCAGTTTGTTTTACTCCCAGCAGGAACAGATGGCCAGTATGCAGAAACACAAGGGTGATAAGATAAACAGTGCTTCCAATGTCAAGGTTGTACAATCAGATGAAGTATTGGATGGTAAAGTACATAGTTTCTTATATAGCCAACAGCATAGCACCCAATGTTCCACTGCTGGTTTGCTTCTAAAGCTAAACAGGGTCGGGCCTGGTTAGTCCCTGGATGGGAGACCAGTGCTGCTGGAAGTGGTGTTGGAGGACCAGTAGGGGGTACTCTTCCCTCTGGTCTAAAGGTCATGGTTCACAAAGAAGTGGTTCACATGTTCCACCTGCCCGTTGGCCTCCAGATGGAACTTAGAGGAGAGACTCACTAAGTTCCATCTGGAGGCCAACGGTCAGGTGGAACATGTGAACCAAGAAGTGGGTAGGTTCCAGTGGTTGTAATGCCATGACCGGTCGGGGGAGTGGCTGACTTAAACCCTGGGCAGAATATGCCCAGGAATCCCTCCGCTACTCCTCCATAAACCTCACGCCGTTTCAGTGTGTGGTGGGGTTCCAGCAGCCCCATTGGCTCCTTGGCATCTGAGCCAGATCAAGGCATCCGTAGTGGATGAGTGGTTCTGGCGTTCGGAGATGTGGAATGCAGCACATGTGCCTCCAGCATGCTGTGTGCCATCATAAGATCCAGGCAGACCTACTTGCCTCCATGTGTATTCACCCGTCTTTCTATGTCTCTCATCAGGCTGGTGTTGTAAGGCCCTCTCAATGAGGCAGGTGTACTGGAGACCCCTCCCTCCATCGCTGTGTGAGTTCCACTTGCACCGACCGGATCGCCCATCGCCGCATCCTCGGGGTTGTCCCCTGGCTGTGGAGCGTTGCACCACCGCAGCTGCTTACACTGCTGGTACACCATTATTTTCCAAACCTAAAAATAACTATTTTCCAGTGTATTATTCACAGTTTTCATTTGGGCATTACTGTTGCTCTGTTTAAGTTCTGTTGCCGTTTGGCACTTGCTCTGTTACTACTCTGCATTCTCATTAAAGATGGAAGTATGAATAATCTGTTTGACACTTTACCAATCGGTACACAATCTCACATCAAAAGTAATTTATCTCAGTTTAAAAAGTTAGATCTGATAGGTTGATGAGCTGGCAATGTGTAAAAATATGTGAGTGAATTACCAGATGTGTAATTCTGGGTTGCTAGACTAAGCAGTTTTCCAAAAATGGTGCCGTGGGGCAAAATGTTTTGCTATTATGCAAAACATACAGTTGAGACCTTATAATCTATAGATGTACCTCTAAGTAATAGTTTCATTCAATTTAAGACTTATATCTCTATTTCTTAATCCTAGAGACTTATTACAGCACATAGAACTGTAAATAAATTAGTTGTAATATTTATTTCTTGAACACCAATACTATCTTCAGAATAGGGAATTTAATTATTAATAATTATATTTAAAGTTATACTTTATAATCTGTTTAATACAGTGTTTCTCAACGGGGGCACTACAGCCCCCCACGGGGCATCCTGAGGACAACGGAGACGCTAAAAGCAATATTTTGGAAAGGGGGATGTTGAAGGTCAATTGTTTTAGGGCGAGTTTACACTGAAGATTCACAACAAAACAAGTTTCATCTACTTGCAAAAAAACTGTAGTCTGCAACATTAACACCTGCCAGTTTACACCACTGCAACTGTATGAGATGTTGTATGTATCTTAACTTGTTGTAGCTATGTATCTTAATTCAGTGTTTCTTTCAGATTTTTGTGGCGCATCTCTGTGCTGCCTTCATGGGAACGGGACATCAGAGTATCATCTATAAAATGTCACCGACATGGCGTTTACTGCGTAAACTCTGGAGAATTTATGCTCTCTTTCTTGGTATTACCAGCAGAAGAATTTCTTTCTATTAAAAGCATTCATTTCTCTGAGGGATACAACATAAAATGATTTTACCCCTTGATAAATACCGGCTTGTTTTCTGTTGGAACAATTCCAGGGATTGACATTAACGCATGTCGGGGAAAGGTAAAAACAAAATGGTTGGACAAGTAGAATATAGACTGTAATTGAACGAAAGGACAAGTGAAGAAAATCATAATTTACCAAATGCAGAGATTGAGCTAAAATAATTCATCTGCAATTGGTGACTTGTGATGTCTTTTTTTCCATGAAATCGGTGTGTTTGTGAGACGAGTGCACCCAGTGTGAGATGGCATTGCATTTACTCAACTCCAGACATTATAATTTAGCCCATCCTCCTCAATTAAGCTTCACCAGCATCCACTGACACACAGTGATTTTCCCAGTATATTTTATGAACTCTGCCCCACTCATCTCTCTTTCTCTCCAGAAACTTAGTCCATGGATGATGGAGCACTGTACACTCACACAGGTGATTTCCCTATAGACCTCAACAGTCCTGCCCCTCGTTCGGGAGAGCTTGGTATCCGGAAGTACATTTCCCATTCATTTCTCACATTGAATTCTGGAAAAATCTGTAAATAAAGAGTTTTAGACCATGCCTTAGGCTAACAAGCTATAATGTGACTCATAAGAATGCAAAATATAATTTTGAGTGAAAATATAATGTACCAGTAATCTACAGCTCAGTAAACATATTTACAGTTCTCTAACTATCCATATTTTTTGTTACGACTCAGGCGCCATCTTGGGCAGCCTGCCAGAGTTGGAAACACAAAGGCTGTTTCTCAATACCAAGAATGCAAAGAACGGACTTGTGTATTGGGACAGTATACTTGGGCCACAAAAGATGACGTTTCACAAGAACACAAGAATACAAGTACAGACAAGAACACAGATTGAGAAAGGCCCAAAGCCTTTTTGGGGGCTCAGTAAACATTTCCATGGTAACCACAGGTTTGTCTCCATGACATCATGGAGCTCCACCAATCAGAGGCATCACTGTGGGATTGTGGGATGATATTTAGGATTGTGGGCAATGAAGTACTTATCCAAGACTAAAAGACATTTATCTCAAGGTTGATGCCCCATGAACTTTTGGCATCTATATGAGCATATACAATCGTTTTGTCATGTCATAGCTGGTTGTATGTATACAATTGACGGTTACGATTTTATTGCTTATCGTCCAATTGTCAATAGAGAAATGGTATTGTATTCTTACTTCTGGAGTCGGCTGTGGGCAGGACAGTCAGTGCTGGAGTTGAAAAAGATTATTTAACTCAGGCAATGAGAATAAAAAATACCATGCAATTTTTCCTTTCCCTCCCTAATTTTGAAGACATTTGTATTGTAATACATTACATTCTCTCGGGATAAGGAAGCAGGTAGTACAGGAAAATGGTCTAGAATATTTTTTTAAACCTTTCCTAACCAGGAAAAATCCCATTCAGATCCAATGTCTTTTTTCAAGGGTGACTAGCCAAGAAGACAGCTAATATTTACCATCAGGCAATACAAAATTACCTCTAAGAGTTTTCTGTAGAGTTCCGCGCAATCCTGGCATGCAACAGTAAAAATCAATGCCGTGATTGGATATCATAAGGGAAAATTGTTAAATTGTTACAATGTAATTTAAAATCTGCTGTAAAAATAAACATTATTTAACATGTTTGTTTTGTCCATATGTCCTCATGCTGTATTCCCCAAGTGGTAAGCCAGGTCTCAGCTGCTACCATGAGTTTTTTTTTGCCCCCCCCGGCTCGAATGTCAAACTTCGCCTATATGGACACCGTTTGTGTAGTAACCACTTCATAACAAGTATTGATAGCTACAGAATACAACATGAACGCTTCCTAACATTAATATCATGATTATTTAACAGGCTTTTATTATGGATTCTGCCAATTGTATTATATTGAAAGGCAAGTTTGACAAATGCAATAGGGCATGGATTTGCGGTTTTAAAAAAGGATAATAAAAGCTTGATGCTCAATGTTGTGGGACATTTTCGGTCAGCTAGCTAATTGTCAACGTGGAACAAATGTGGGATAAAAAATTGATTTTATTGCTAGAATTATTCATTAATAATATGAATATCTATTCAAAATAGAGTGATAACACTCTGTCAGGCGACTATGTCCCATTTTTTTCAATCAGGTACCATCCCCGGATATGTGAACAACATGACTGCGCTTAGATGTATTCCACAGAAGACAAAAGAGCAAACTCCAAAGAAGAGAACATCTAAAAATTAATCGTCAGCAGCAGTGATCTTCATACAGATCCTCAAAACAGCAGCAAGCTTCCTACTGAAGACCATATTTTCACAGGAGATCCTCCTGTTAAGGACGCTACACTTTTTTTCATTAGCTCTCTTAAACTGGATTCTTACCAGGCCCGGCAAACTGGTTGCATTGCAGCGGAAGTCCATTCATTTCCATAGGAAGCAATCCGCACCGCTGGGGCAAATCTACCGGAACCGGCAAAATGTGGATGCGGTGCGGCGGGTGTGTCGCAAGAGTTGAAATAATCCAACTTTTGCGGTGCTTTGCCGTACAGTGCCTGAACCTGAAGTTGATTTACCTCAGAGAAAGAGCTAATATGTCGCTTTCATCTATGGGTGTGTGAGATTCCAAGACAAGCTTTGACAACTCAGTAGATAGTTTTCATATTGTCAATTAATACTAAACTGAAAACAGCTCCAGTCAGTCACCTTGCTGGAGATGGACAGTTGTATGCAATGTTGCCCAGATGCGGAAGATTGATTACAATGTTGATTGCAGTGTACAAGTGTGTCTGCATTACGATGCCGTACAGGGATTTTTTGCCGTGTCTCGTGTGAATCCAGCTTTAGTCAGGTCGGAAACCTGGAAGCTTGTTTTTGTAATGACATGACTGAGACAAGAATGTCAATTACGCACTGCGTAATATTTATTTTTCAGTTAGATATAGGCAAAGCAATGGTCAATAGAAACAGGTTGGTACACTGTAGATCATATAATACAAATCCAGAGGCAGAGTGGTTAAAAAGGACAGGCAGAGGGTCGGGACACAGGAAGACACCATAGGAAGTATAAAATCGGGAGGCAAGAAGGGCCTGGATGCAGGCAGGAAATCTGTACATGGGGAACCACTGGTAGAAGTACAAATTCACAATGCTAGAATGGTCAAGCAGGCAGAGATCGGTAGCACAGGATAAACATAGGCAAAGGTACCAATCGGCAAATCCAAAAGGGAGAGGAGTCAGGCAGAAAAGGGTCGGAATCAGAATATGTCACTTGTAGAATAGAAACGCTCAGTATGCAGTCAAAACAAACAATACCTCACAATGACTAGGTATTTCAATCTTTCTTTTATAGGATCCGACACAGGTGTCTAGAATTCTGGTGGTGATTGTGAACGAGGTAGAGGGTTGCGTTCATGTACGTTGGTATGTTGGGACTCACTGATTGAAACATTGTTCCATGAAGCTGAGGGACTGCAACTCCTCATCATTACAGTTTTGTTCTGTATTTCAGCAAGCTAGGTTTGGTTTTTATTGGAAAACAAGGTAAAAAGTGTCTCTGTAAGGTGTTGGGCCACCACAAGCTGCAAGAATAGCTTTAATGTGCTCTACTGAACTCCACTTTAGGGATGGAACACAATTTTTTTAGGTTAGCTTTTACTTGATTTTTTTTCCTTGTGTTTGTTTTGTTTTAAATTTGTTTGTTTTATTATGTAAAGCGCCTTGAGAAGCTACTTTAAAGGCGCTAAAAATAAAGTTAATATTATTATTATTATCATTCTTCCAATAAATATATTTTAATTTGATATTTTGATGATGGTGTTGGAGAGCACTAACACATTGGTCCAAAATCTCCCTGTAACGCCCGCCCAGGGTGGGCTGGCGTTTACAGGGTCTAAAGACATTTTGAACTCAGAATGGGCTCCTTTACATATTATATATCATTACGTGTTATTGGTTACTTCAGTGGTTTGCATGGTGGTTGGTTTATCCTGATTCAAACGTATGTATGTTCATTAAAGTACATGTGACAGCTCCTCCGGTCAAACAGTTCCTGGTTCATTTCAAACTTAGTTAAATAGGAGTATTGTGGATCTGGTTAAGTGGTAATTACTTTCAGCTTGGTTCCATTTAATATGTTTGATAGGTTACAAAAGGGCTGTTTGACTGGAGAGAGCTGTCGGTCATTAATAGTCTGTATACTGTCCATGTGAGTATGGTTGCTTTGTTTGGAGGACTGTTCGAGGAAGTGTTTGTGATATGTGAGTCCCTGGAGTATGTTATATGCTTACGCTCTGTTCTAGTTTAGCTACCAGTGTCTGCACCACTGCGAGAGTATGTAAGTTAGGTAGAATATCCATCTGCTATTACTCTACAATGACCCTGAAACCACACTGTAACTACTTCTGTGAACTACGTCATTAAACCCAGCATTTCACCGTATCATCTCTCTGCCTGTGTGCTCTCTCTTTCTACACCACACACAGTTCATTCATGACACTCCCATAGGTGTACAATTGGGGTGAGATCTGGTTACTGCGAAGGCAATAGCATACAGTCATATGCAGGAGTTTAGGCCCCCCCTGACAAATTCCATGAATTTCATTTATAAATAATTGGGTGTTTGGATCAGCAATTTTATTTTGATCTATCAAATAACGGAAGGACACAGTAATATTTCCGTAGTGAAATTAGGTTTATTGGATTAACAGAAAATGTGCAATATGCATCAAAATGAAATTAGACAGGTGCATAACTTTGGGCACTCCAACAGAAATATCATATCAATATTTAGTTGAGGCTCCTTTAGCAGAAATAACAGGCTCTAGCTCTTATAGCCTGTAATGAGTGTCTGGGTTCTGGATGAAAATATTTTGGACCATTCCTCCTTGCAAAACATCTCCAGTTCAGTTAGGTTTGATGGTTGCAGAGCATGGACAGCCTGCTTCAAATCACCCCACAGATTTTCAATAATATTCAGGTCTAGGGACTGGGATGGCCATTCCAGAACATTGTAATTGTTCCTCTGCATAAATACTAGAGTAGATTTTGAGCAGTGTTTTGAGTCGTTGTCTTGTTGAAATATCCAGCCCCGATGTCACTTAAACTTTTTGACTGATTCCTCTACATTATTCCCAAGTATCTGCTGATATTGAGAGAAATCCATGTAATCCTCAACTTTAACAAGATTCACAGTACCATCACTGGCCACACAGCCTGATGGAACCTCCAACAAATTTTACTGTGGGTAGCAAGTGTTGTCTTGGAATGCTTAGTTCTTTTGTCGCCATTCATAATGCCTGTTGTTATGACCAAATTACTCCATCTTTGCTTCATCAGTCCACAGCACCTTCTTTCAAAATGAAGCTGGCTTGTCGAAATATGCGTTTGTATACCTCAAGTGACTCTGTTTGTGGCGTGTGTGCAGAAAAGGCTTCTTCAGCATCACTCTCCCATACAGCTTCTCATTGTGCAAAGTGCCCTGATTTGTTGAACGATGCACAGTGACACCATCTGCAGCAGGATGATGTTGTAGGTCTTTGGAGGTGGTCTGCGGGCTGTTTTTGACCATTATCACCATCCTTCGCCTTTGCCTCTGATATTTTTCTCGGCCTGACACTTCTGGCCTTAACAAGAACTGTGTCTGTGGTCTTCCATTTCCTCGCTATGTTCCTCACAGTGGACACTGACAGTTTAAATCGCTGTGATAAATTTTTGTAGCCTTCCCTTAAATCATAATGTTGAACAATCTTTGTTTTCACGTCATTTGAGAGTTGTTTTGAGGCCCCCATGTTGCCACTCTTCAGAGGAGAGTCAAAGAGAAAAATAACTTGCAATTGGCCACCTTAAATACATTTTCTCATGATTGGATGCATCTGTCTATGAAGTTCAAGGCTTAATGAGCTCACCAAACCAATTGTGTGTTCCAATTAATCAGTACTAGGTAGTTGCAGGTATTCAAATCAACAAAATGACAAGGGTGCCCAAATTTATGCACCTGTCTAATTTCATTTTGATGCATATTGCATTTTTTGTTTACCCAATGAACCTGATTTCACTACCGAAACAGTACTGTGTCCTTCAGTTATTTAATAGATCAAAATGAAATTGCTGATCCAAACACCCAATTATTTATAAATAAAAATCATGGATATTGTCAGGGGTGCCTAAACTTTTGCATACAACTGTATAATTCACATAACTTTCCTACTCAAGTGACCACTTGTGCCCTGTGAATTTTGGGAATCTTTGTCCTGGAAGAGACCCCGTCCGTTAGGATAAAAGTGTTTCACTGTGGGATAAAGGTGAACTTTGTAATGGCCTGCAATTTTCTCTAAGGGGACATGTGGATCCAACCCATGCCAGGAAAATGCCCCCCACAGAAACTGCATTCATTATGTTCTGCCACTCATTTATTCAGGTTTTTCTTTTAGTTTGTCACCCATCTGTATGTTCCCATGTTTATGGTAACAGAGTCCTAACACACTGCTCGGGTCAACCAGTAAGTATTTGCCAACATATTATTTCTTGAAGTACATTGTATTCTGACTAACAATTACAAAGACTGAGTTGCAGATGCCCAACCTAACACAATGAGTTGCTAGAGCGCTAGGAAAAAAAGACTATTCATCCACTTTGGAATGGGCAGAGAAAATATGCACGCCCAATTCACAGCAAATATGCTGTGATAGGGATTTGGCTGCAAGGACACACGTGTGCTGCATGACATCGATTTTTATTGCTTCATCACTCAGGAGCAACTGGGCTCAAAATGTTAAATAAAATATTGAATGATATATTGAATGAATGTTTGCTGAGCACCTCTTATCTTAAGAAAATCTGTGGATAAAGAGCCATCTCCTGTTTCAGTAGTAGGAAATGATTGTGTCCTCTGTCTCCCGGACTTCCTGTCTGTTTAGTGTTCCTGTCTTGACCTTCTCCAGCTTGTATGCCTGATCTACTTTAATAGATTTTTAGCTGACAGTGGCTGAAGTCAGTGTACCTGACCAAGGTTTATCATGGGCCATAGACTTGTCAGGTGAGGAATCATCAATTGTGATCTACCCCCTTAAACGTAATTAGCTTCATGGGCATAGAGAAGGCGAGAAATTACATGTCATAAAAAGTAAAATGCCAATTTTTGTGAGCATTCACTCTTGTCGTCTGATATTTCTCATTATCTTTTAACTTTTTTTAAATTAGGCCAGAGTCAGGAGAGGAGGGTGAGTAAATTAGTTTAAGAAAACCCCAGAGACAAATAGAGAATGAGAGATGGCAAGCGTAATGAGGGCCTTGTTAGGATCAACCCAGTAACAATTATGATAGAGGGAAGGTTTGTGTAATGTTACCTACAATACCATCCTAATTATTAAGTGTCCAGCATTCCATTAGTCAACTTTTCAGTCGATTTTCTTTCTCCATATAATATAAAATATGTCTCTCAATAAAATATGTCCAACTAATCTTCCCCAGCTTCCAATTGGCCGAATCCATGGCTGATTTCACTTTCATGTTTGCATCATGCCTGTTCTTACATTAAAAAAATACATTTAGTATGTATTTCTAAAATTATTTTTTGTATGTTAAATTACACATAATTTTAACCTGTTCTTGCAGTTTGTCATGGCATTTAAGATTTACATATAATACCTTTTCATGACATAGTTTGGTTGTGTGGTGAAATACTCAAGCCATTTCAGTAAGTACATAAGTGGTAAATTAGCTTCCCAACACTGGAAATTAAAGCAATGTTAGGAATGTGTGTAGGATGACTCATCTAGCATTTTTTAAACTACAATGAACTACACCCTAACCACTATCCCAATAAGGGATTTCTGTATGGCATGTCGTTGTTGGGCTAGTATACACTCTAAAAAAAAGAGTTCTAGCAAGGTTCGTCGTTGGATCTGAGGGTTCTGGGTTAAAACATGGTAAAGTACCTGTTAGTTACACAGAAGGTTCTTGAAGTGAAAGCAATGGTTCTTTAAAGGGTAAAGCATTTCATGACCTATTAAAGCATGATTAGCTTTCCATGTTACCTCTGACGTGGTGGTACAGTGATTAGTACACTGGTCATTTGTTCCAGTGACCTGGGTTCAATACACCATGTCATTACAGTGACGAGAACGGCTCTTTGAAAAGTAATATTGGTGAGTCAAGGTGTGTATCCTTTAATTCAAAGAATGCTTACAGTATCATTGCTTCATTGAAGCATGACAAATTTCCTGCCAAGGTTGAGGGTTTGATTCCTACTGGGGGCCAGAGTGGCCGATATTATGTAAATGTAAAGAAAAACATTAATTGTTTAGGCCAGTGGTGGATGTATCCCAGAGCACACCTGAATCAACTTGTCTACTAATTATGAAACATTGGCTTCTTGATTGAGCAGGGTATATTTGCAGTGCTGCATTAAGGGGGTATTATTGCATGTGGAGGTTTTCTGAATTTCACGTAACGGTCATGGATGCCCACTATTGGTCTATGGCTATACAGAAAGTCACCCTAACCTTAGCCATTAGTATTTTTATATTTAGTTACAGTGAATGTGTTTATTAAGACAGCTTCTATATTACGGAGAGGTTTTCAATTTCACAAAAACGCAAACGTCGCTTTTTGACCAATGGTAGACTTTAATGGGCGTTACGTGATATGCAGGAACCCCCAAATGCAGTAATGTCCACTTACTGCAGCACTGCAAATATACCATAATGGCTTGATTCAGGTAAGATAGTTCAGGTTAAAAACAATATTGTTCAATGGCAGGGGGTCCACAAGAGAGGTTTAGGAAACACTGTGGCACCATCAAATTCTACTAATGACATCAGAGTAAAACATACAATCTCGAATATTAAAATATGTGAAAATGTAAACATACTCCTGCATCATTCTAATAAACATATCTAAAACAATATATTATATATCAAGTACACGGCAACTCTTTTCTTGATATGTTTTTTAGGACTTTGATGGAATATACTCCTAACCTAAATAACTTATTTTATCAGCAATCAATGTTGATTTTTTACCTTTACTGGTCCATTTTCCTGTGGGAATCATTCCATATTGCAACATGTACAGGAATGTGCAACGGAATTTGTGTTGGGCACAAAGTGTATTGCTATAAATGTCGTTCCAGGTAGCACGATCAAACAAGATTTTGTGTTTTTGTTCTCTGATTTAGCCCTCTGGGCATTTCTGTTCCTTTTGGTGTTTATGTGAATCACACACTGTTCTGTACAGCCTATTGTGAGTATGTGGTGTGTCAGCACAACAGCAAAGGGAGTGGTTTGGTGATATAAAATGATGCAAAAAAAAACGAATGTTGAAGAAACATTTACCTGGGAGTTGCCAGCTACCGCCCACTTTTTCATGGCCCAACCCTAAAGTTCTTTAAGGTAGGCCATATTCAAATTCTGCTAGTTTATAGGATTTCCCCATCTGTGTTCTAAACTCAACTGTACCGGATGTCATAGAGTTCCTAATTGTTTTATTACATTTGGGTGTGGTACGTTGAACAATTTGGGATGAAAACTTACCAAGCTACCAGAAAATAAGTGGAATTTGCTGTTCATGTTCATGTTCATATAGGGGGAAATTTTAGCCCCAGGATCTATGATCTAAACTGAAATAAATGCACAAATTAAAAAAGCTAAACAATCTAACTTAAAACAATACATCTGTAAATAATATTATGTCTTTTCTATTAGTAAAGTTGAACCACTTTATTCTAGGTAACATATTGGCAGTGGCAGCTCACCCATAAAAATTAAATTTTCATGGATAACTTTGGGTTGTTAGAATGAGTGATGAGGTCACTGGGAACAATGTATTCTTGAAATTAGATCTCAGGTGTTTGCTTAGGTGGCACCAAAGAAAAAGCAATACCACCAGTTCCTGTCATGATGTGAATGACACATATTTAACAAAAAGAAGAGACTGAACCAGATAAACAGTACATATGTTCCAAACAAGCTGAAGCATCAAATTACAGAAGACAGAGCAAAACATTATACTCACAAATTGGAAAAATATACATGTTAGTAGAATGGAAGAAAGCATGTTTTTTTGTTGCAGAATCATCGAATACTTTGCAAAGCTGTAAACCAAACCTAACATATGATAAAGCTTTGATGTATCACACTGGACAGTGGAAGTAGCTAGCCAGTATGACTGGGGCCATGATAATGCAATTGCTTACTGAGTGGAGCCAAAGTACCTGTGTAGGTCCCCCTTATGCCACCAAAACAGCAGCCCCATAACACAACAAACTGCGATGCACTGTGTGTTCTGAAACCTGTGTACCATGTTTGTTCCTTGTTGACGTGGACCACAAAGAACAAATACTTGTCAGTGTGGCATGGAGCTGTTCCACGTTATCCAAAAAAGCCTAGTCAACAGGCAAAACAATATTTTTTTATTTCTCATGGGAGTCATATGCAACTGTAGATCAAAACAGTATGGCACAATCATAAAACAAAACATGGCAACAAAGAAAATAATGAAATGACCACTGTTCAAAAGTCTGCATACCCTCAGGTCTCAATACATTGTATGGCCCCCTTTAGCATCTATGACAGTGTGCAGTCATTTCTGATAGTTGTCTATGAGGCCCCAAATTCTTGCATGTGGTATAGCTGCACATTTGTATAGGCAAAATGCCTCCAGGTCATGCAGTAAAGGCTTCTTAATGGCAACAGTTTTAGCTGAAAACTTTATTGTTTTTTTCCACCTTTATGCAGTTCCAGTACCTTATTATGCAGGTCTTTTGTCAGTTCTTTCCTGATCCCCATGGCTCAGTATCTAGCTTAATTAGTGCATCCATGTGAGAGCTAACAAACTCATTGATTATTTATACACAGACAATCATTGCTATTTAAAAGGACACAGGTGTGGAATATTATTCTTTAATTTCCATTTTAACCTGTGTGTGTCACCTTCTGTGTCTGTAACAAGACCAATCATTCAAACAAACTTTGGAATTCTACTGAACTTCAGCTAGTTATGCTGGCAGAGCTGGAATCTCATCTCCAGTGTCATCGGAAGGCCTTCTGAGAAAATGTAATGTTGAATATCACGGTTGCTCTCGCTGTCCAGATGAAAACAGCTATTGATGCAGCTCTGGCCCTGCTCTGCAGCCATGGATGGGGTCCGCAACAGCTGCTGACAAAGGTTCTCACAGTTCTGAAGGATTCAAGCATGACCCGTCTGACTATAGTGACCAGAATGTGGTTCTGGAGATGACAGTCATCCATTTAAAAAGCGAGAATTGCCAGCAGCATAGAGCCCAGTATTGCACTACTGCTTTGCTTCTAAAGCTAAGCAGGGTCGGGCCTAGTTAGTCCCTGGATGGGAGACCAGTGCTGCTGGAAGTGGTGTTGGAGGGCCAGTAGGGGGCACTCTTCCCTCTGGTCTAAAGATCTTTCCCAATGCCCCAGGGCAGTGATGGGGACATCTGCCCTGCGTAGGGTGCTGTCTTTTGGATGGGACGTTAAAACGGGTGTATTGACTCTCTCTGGTCAGTAAAAATCCCTGGTGTCATGGCCAAATTCCCAACCAAGCCTCTCATTTCAATCATGGCCACCTAATAATCCCCCTCCTTCCTAATTGGCATATATAACTACTCACCTCTCCACCTGATAGCTGATGTGTGGTGAGCGTTCTGGTGCAAAATGGATGCCATGCATCACCCAGGTGGGTGCTACACATTGGTGGTGGATGAGGTGGGATTCCCCCCACACTGTGTAAAGCGCATATAAGTTGAACATATTATTTTATATTTTTTTAATTTAATCATCGATTGATGGAGAATGCTGATGACCTTGAATGCCGCTCGAGGTGTAATCCCCGGGTGGTCAGCTTACGAGAGAGGTCTGAGGGGAGTGACCCAGTTGGATTTCTAGCTGGGGTTCTTCGCGGAGATCTTCCCCTCTGTTTTTAAGTCTACCTTTGAAACTGGACCAGGATACAATAAGTCATTAGCAAACTGTTAGTTAAACATTAATAAGTTACTTTAAAAGTAACCTTCATCTGGGTGTTTACAGGTAGATCAGTGAATCAGTGAACTGTTAACATATTGCATATGTCAGATTTATCACATGACTCGTTAGGAAGAGAAATGCTGTTGCTATCAAATATTGTCTACATAATCAACTGAGTCAGTGTACTCAGTGCTTCAAATTTTGCATCAAAATACATTAGTATTTTGTATTTTAAAAACACTGTAAAATATTGGTTCGAAGTCTACATGATGACATCATAGAAATTATGCGCAGGGTTGCCAACTCTCACGCATTTGGCGTGACACTCATGCATGCTTTCAGCATCAATCTCAAGCTCTCATGCACACACAAGAAAATCCATTCTCCCCTCTCAATCCATTAATTGTCTGTTGATGACTAGACTAGACCACAATATATTAATGACAGGAGAGAAGTTTAAGGGCCACAGCTGTAACATCTGCCTACAACGTTCTCACTGCAGTATTCTCTGATCGTTGCATTTTGGCGAGAGTTATGCTTTAATTATGATTTTTATGTCCATGTCCATCCTCGGTCTTACTTTTGAAATATTTCAGCAAGCTCATCTAACAAAACGTAATTTGTACCATGAGCCTACTTTTATTGAGCAATTAGCTAGCCCACATAACGCACGTCAGATAACGTTTGCAACTATAGTTGAAGTCTGTACTCTCGACACACAGACTGATTAGGCAAGGCTACATCTGTAGTGACAAGGCATACCTTTTTATTATCTGCTTACCTTGAATGTCATCCAAACTTTCAAATGCGCATCATTGGGATCCGACTCCGAACCATGCTCCGAACCTATGCTCTGAACTCTTTCACATGCAACTGACGTTTCAGTTTAATTTTGTGTCGAGCCTTCTTATTGTTTTAAAAATAGCGATTTTGATGCTATTATATTAGTGCCCTTATCCCTCCCGTTCAAATATTTGACTGAAACCAAAAATAGAGAAAATCTTAAAAGTGGCGTTTCTGTGCTAATTATGCTTTTAAACAAAGTTTGACTCGTGTACATTCAAAAAAAGACCATAGGTTGCATTTTGGCAAGAGTAAAACTTTAACTATGTTTTGTCGTTTGTTAGCAAAACATTTTTTACTAGGCTACCCTATTCATTAAAAGATGGACAGTGTGCCCTCTACCTGATACCCCAACATAACTCAAAATATTAACCTGTTTACCAATATTAGCACATGAACCCTAGGCATGTAATTTTAATGGAGATGTCCTGGGTTCTGATTAGGCTACCATGTCATTATAAGGCTGCAGGTTTTTTAGATAGAGGAAAGAGTGGAGAAAGACAATGAAGAAGTGGCAGTGTTGAATGATGAAGTGCTGGTAGAGGAAGAGGAGGAGGAGGAGGAGGAAGATACAAGCAGAGAGCAAACAGTCAATCAGAATAAAAAGGCAAAATCAGGGGCGGCTGTTTACAATTCCAGATTTATCAGTGCCTGGACTAAAGAATGGCCTTTCATTAAACCAATCACAATTGAATTTCACTTTTGGTGTGAAGTCGAGTTGGAGTGCAAGCATCAGGGCAGGGCAGATGTTCAGCAGCATATCACCAGAGAGAGTCACATCAAAAAACAAAAAATCCTTGACAGTACCAAAACAATAGATAGATTCATCTCTTCAGCCTTCGAACAAACAAATCTATCTCAGGTGATAATTTCAATGGAATCTCTTCATATGTGTGCTTTTGGCTATACATTTGCACATATTCTACCGCAGATGTAAACTCATTCATTTTTTAACAGTGTCACGATGTGGGGTGTTGGTGAAGAGAGGGAGACCAAAGGCAGATAGATGGTTGTTTGTATTTTAATATGTTGACTTCTCCCGGAAACATACAGATATAGACCTATGGATGTCTCTATGGGGGTGCCACAGGGTTCTATTCTTGGGCCGACACTTTTTTCTGTGTATATTAATGATGTCACTCGTGCTGCTGGTGACTCTCAGATCCACCTCTATGCGGATGACACCATTCTATACACATCCGGCCCTTCTTTGGACTCTGTATTAACTAACCTCCAAAAGAGCTTCGACTCCATTCAACACGCCTTCTATGACCTTCAACTGCTCTTAAACCCCACCAAAACTAAATGCATGCTTTTCAACCGCACACTTCCCATACCCGCCAACCTGACTAGCATCTCCACTCTGGATGGGTCCAAACTGGAATACGTGGACACCTACAAATACCTAGGTGTCTGGTTAGATTGTTCACTCTCATTCCAGCGTCACATTAACACACTTCAATCTAAAATAAAATCTAGAATTGGCTTCTTATTTAGAAACAAGTCCTCCTTCACCTATGCTGCCAAAAAGACCCTGGTAAAAATGACCATCCTTCCAATCCTTGATTTCGGGGATGTCATTTACAGAACTGCCTCTACCTCCCTACTTAGAAAGCTAGACGTAGTCTATAATAGTGCCATCCGATTTGTTACAAATGCCCCATTTAACACCCACCATTGTGACCTATATGGACTAGTGGGCTGGCTCTCATTACACATTCGGCGCCTGACCCACTGGTATCACCTTATTTACAAAACAATCCTAAGGAAAACCCCTCCTTACCTGAACTCACTCCTCACCATTGCCTCACCCTCCCGTAACCTGCGCTCATCCAGGTACATCTCCCTGATTAATCCTAAAGCCCACACCGCTTTTGGCCGAAATGCATTCCAGTTCGCCGCAGCTAACGACTGTAACGAGCTACAGAAGACTCTAAAACTCATGACCACTGTCCCCCTAACTTCCTTTAAATCTCAATTATCAGAGCTTCTGTCTGACCATTGCA
>JACXGM010018984.1:0-18674 GCA_016801145.1 Umbra pygmaea | reverse complement strand
ATATATATATATATATATATATATATATATACACAGAACGTACGCTTCATATATATATATATATACAGAACGTACGCTTCAGAAATATATATATATATATATATACAGAACGTACGCTTCACTCTAACCATGCCACATAATCAAAACATATAGTTTTGATTACGCGTTCTATGCCGCATTAAGAGCATAGTGGATAGTATTCGTTGTGCCCTCCTGATGTTCAGTCGAGTATGCGTACGCTCTGCATCTGTTTATGTCTTCAAAGAGTATAGTATTCATATATATATTATCGCTGTGCTACTCACCGCGCTTGTTCACCTGCAACCACACAGTGGTATAATTCTCTGACAATAAAGAACCATAACTTTCTCCCTGCCTGCCTCCCACTCCCAACTACACCAACGATTCGTGACAGTAATTGGTTTAGAATTCAATTATTTTGGTCGGTCAATTATTGAATGAGGATGGGACTTTACTGTCTTATGGTGAATTATTCCAATATCCCCTAGAGAATTTGGAATTGTTTTTGACGTAAATTGAAGTGGGGTTTTTCAAAATTCTGATTTCACTAATATGAGTAATATAGATTAACATTATGGTTTATTCATTGGAAATGTTAACGTCCTCAAGAATACATTTTGTAATAAACAGATAATTCTCTTTGCGATACTACCGGTATACAGCTAGATAATCCGAACAAATACTGTATTGCTAATAAAGTCAAAGAAATGTATTTACATTTTTGCATAAAATTGATCATGAACGTGTTGGAATGATTTAAGCTAAATATTGAAATGTGTGATTTTTGTGCAATGGAGAATGAGACCATTTTTTTCTTCTTTTTTTTACCTGTATTTCAAGTACATTTTTCTGGAATGGAATATTGAATTTTGTCAGAAAGAATACAAGGTAATCAGTGCAATTGCAAGGATTTAAAATAATATTTTACTTTAAAAATTATGAAATATAATTTTTTTATGAATTTGACTGCAAATTTAATATTAATGAATGTAAATGGTCTGTTTGTAAACCAACTTTCATATATTTTATAAATAATTTTAAACAATATGGCATAACATTAACTAAAAACGAAAACAAGAAAGGAATTAAAAATATTTTTCAACAATATAATGTTATAGGAGACTTTGCTATGTAAAATTGTTAATTTACATGATTCTTGTACCAGAATGTTGTTTCTTTTCTGCATTGCAATTGTAATTTCTCAAAACAAGAAAGAGAAAAAAAGAAACGCGAGCGGAATTCCCACCGAATTTTCCGCCCCACCTACCCAAACTCTGGATTGGTTGTAAAAGTTGTTCGTCTGAAGTGAAGAGTCACTGGAACATTTTTATTCTCTATTTCCAAATGTGCAAAAAAACAAGCATTCTTACTAAACATTGTGTTGTTACCCAAGGTCTGGCCATGCGAGACTACAGTGGGATTGCTCATGAACATCTCTGCTAAAAAGAGCATCCACACATTTTTTATTTTTACCCCATGCATCACTCTGGGATTCAAGCAGCCAATTAAAAGAGACAAGGTCCTAGCCCATTTGAAGAATGTATACTCTCAGAACACATGTCTAAGAATTCCTGCCCTTGTCAGCTTTTTGTGTGTGTACTTTATGTGTGGGTAAATGAAACAGAACTGCAATTAAATCCCTATCACATTCCTATAAAACGGGCCTCCACTTACATCTTTTGTTTTTTCAAACACTGGGGCATCAGGTGGCTCAGTGTTTAGAAAATCAGCCATGTAATCAGATGGTTGCTGGTTCGATTCCTGAATAGACACAATGTTGAGGTGCCACTTCACCCTACGTTGGTGTAGGATAAGAGCTTCTGCTAAATGATTTAAATATTAAAGATAAAACAGTTAAAATAGGTATCTTCCAACAACCCTATAAAACACAGACAAGGAATTAGTACTGTTTATAAGCTAAAATATATTATTTGAGACAAAAGTTCATGAACCTTTCCCCCTCTAACCAAAAGGGAACTTTACATACAGTACACACACACAGACATAAACCAAATATATACATTTTCTTGTTTGTAAAATTAAGTCTGTAAAACCACTTACATTCATTCCTCTTAAAGCTACCCCAGAGATTGTCGTAATCTGAAACAACCATATCTATTTGTGCCTTTAGTAAATAAAATGTTCTTACATTTTTGTTACAACACTATACAGGTTAGGCAACATGTCAGTCCTCAAACTGCTGAGCTTACATGCTTTCGGCACACTGCGGCCCTCCCCATTACAGCTAGAGTCAACTGATTAGTGTAGAAACTTACACAGATCATATGGGTTGTGAACTGTAGCTGTACTTTGATCTTATGCAAGAGTACTATTTCCCCTCTGGCAAGTGCCAAGCATTCATTGTTTTCTTACGCATGCAGTAAGCTGTAACGTGTTCAAGAATCTGCCGGATAGCTCCTAAATGTTTCATGGAGGAATCATGGATTCATGTCACTTGTCCTTCAGTACAGGGGTGACTCATATTGTTACCACTCTGCCTACGCACACATCGTTCTGTCTCTCTTGCCCACTCTCACACACAAAACACACACTCACCCTCCCCTCTTCATTGTGAGCCAGTGAAGCCAGAACACAGTCTTCTCCCACTGCGCTCTGCCACCAATCCCCAGCGCTGTCCTCGTTTGAAACATATCTCCTGCCTAATTCACTGTTACATAACTGATACAATTATACAACCAATTCACCGGGCTCCTCAAACACTTCGCCTGCCTGGTGGCGTCACAAGGACATTTCAAGCACATAGCAGGGAAAAAAGAAGGGAAGTAAAGGAAGACAGAGGGAAAGATGGATGAAGAGAAAGAGGGCAGAGGATCGTGGGCGATAGGCTACATCCACAAGAGATAAAGGAAAGGTAAAGTGATTAAATCCAGTAAAGCAGAGAAACAGGAACAGAGCAGGTCAAACGGGGAAGGGGTGGTTATTTACTAATTATGATTAATTACTACAGTGACAGTCAACGTAATATTTTTCCTCTTTATTGAGCTGCAGTGTTACATTCTCCTTCAGATATTAGTGTGTGCATGTAATGTGCTGTAAGGAATTATCACGGGCAGAGCAGCAAAGCTGTATCAAATAGGAATTTGCTTTCTCTCTTCCTGTCTGTACACTGGTGACTGTGTCCAGGGTTTTCACACCAGCCTGACATTCCAGGGAACATGTGACTGATCATCCTCGTTCCAACGCTGCCACCCTACCCCAATCACATGACCTAAAGCCTCAGCCAGCCATTAAACGTGATAAAGAATCTGATATAAGCAAATGAGTTCGGGCAGTGCGAGAGGTAATGAATGATCACTTTCACCCAACCCCGCCCCCCCACCACACACACACACACGCACACATTTGCATGTCAGTCTCTGACATTAAAGACAGCAAATCAAACAGCTGTTGTAGACTGCCTTGACATTCAATCATATGCCCTGACTTGCATGTCTATGAAAGCCATCAACAGAACAAACAGTTTACATTTTTGGGTAAAAATGTGCAAGCCATGCCAAGGTCGTGGATTTGATTTCAGCAAGTAGTCACCAAATATATGCACATACTGTACTCTTTGAATACAATTGCATATATTAGAACAATTGTCAATAGAAAGGACACCTTGGGTTTTATAATTAAATACAATGCATTGCTAAGAACTGGTCCATTATCCTGCTATTATCAAAGAGGCTGTCATCCTTCAAGATTCAATAGGATTTGTTGTTGATCATAACTATGCTTGCTTTTTCTGTGTCCAAATGAATATAACCCTGAAAGTGTATGTCCATGGAGCTCCCCTTTACCAGCTGCATCATGCTATTCTGCTTGGCCAAGGAGACTAACCCGCTCTGGGCCTGAACCTCCGTTCATGGCCAGTACTGTAGATAAAGACTCACGTGGGAGGACAGGATAGGGAAATCACTCTTGCTCACAGAAAAAATGAAGGACACGGAAATCAGACAAAATCATTTTAAAAATGAATTATAAGCTGGCCTTTGTCATTTTCTGTGGTGTTTTCCTCTCCCTCTGTTAGTAATATGTATATAAATAAGATATCGTACTACATGTCTTTGTCCCACCACCGACTGCAACAGGAGTATTTTTATTCATATATCTGTTCTCCAGGAACCAGCATGCCCAGCTGTTCCACAGTCAGCATGTAACAAGGGGCTAAATGTAATTAGCTGATTTATTGCAGAGGGTGAGATGGAGATGGGGTTTGGTCTGTTTGTGTGTCTTTGTTTAACCATACTTGTTAAGACAATGCACCCCGACAAGGATTGCAAAACATGCTAAATTCACCTGGTAGGGACATTTTGCTAGTCTCTATGAAGAGGAATAATCTTTTCGTCTTGGGGGTAGGTGTAGGAAAAACATTACTACTTGGATTAGGGTTCGAACCATGTTTTTTGTTTGTGGGGAGTTGGGGTTAAGGTTAGGGTTAGGGTTAGGTGACGCTTTAAGGTTAAGCATTTGTTTGGTAACCCACAAAGATAATATGAACCAAAATGTGTGCATGCATGCCTGTATGACACTCCCAAATGACAGAGTGATATCTCACCATCTAAAAACCCTCTGCTCGGATGTCATCCTCTCAAAATAATGAAATTAGATAAAAGTCACAGTGGGTGGGGAAACAAAGCCTCGCAAACAAAAACACCCACTACCATGGCGATTAAAGATGCAGTCCAGTTTTACAATTTGCTATTTTTTAAACCAAACATTTTGGGCTTCATATGTAATATGTTGCTAAGTAGAATCTAAGTAGAATCTTTATCATGCCATGAAATGTAAAACTCACTCTCATGCCATGTTTAAAAGACTGTTGTTTTGATTGCATGTGGCATAAATTGGCACACACATGAACTAGCACATCGTTTTTTGTAGTTGAGGCAGGCCCGAATCCAGGATGAAATGACTGAGGGGGCCTTTTTTATCAATGGGGGGCATAGCTAATTCATAAACCATTTGCAATGCTTATGGGGAAACAGAAGATCTGCCCCCCATACATCCGGGCCTGAATCCAGGCATACAGTTTACAACCACTGGCCAAAAATATGGAATGCATCTTTAAATAGCCTATCTAGGTCAGTGGTTGTTAAACCCCATCTGGGGAACACAGCCCTCTCACAATTTGGTAGTAACCTTGAATTAGCTCACCTGAGTCAAGCAGTCAAGGGCTTGATAATTACCGGTAGATAATTCAGCTATGTTAGCTCTGGAATAAATATAGGAATATGGAGGTCCCCAAGAGAGGTTTGACAACTACTTATCTATGGTTTTGTTGTTCTTAAATTGATTAGAAAATGTGCGGTTATACTTTGCCATTCACTTCAATTCAAAAAAACAGAGGGAGAGCGAATAATTTAAAGCTAACCCCTAGGAAGTCCCAAATGGACACCAAACCTTTACTACCTCACCCTGTACAATACAAGGGCTGATTTCTTTGCTTTGGATATTAAGGGCAGCAACTTTTTATCCGCGAAATAGAAAATACAGACATTATACAAGAATCATACGGTATAGAGGAGATGGACCCACTGGTTGCACTCTATGTTACAAGTCATAATCCCATATACAAAATATTTACAGGGACGAGATCTAGGAAGTATGCTAACTAAACCCACTCAATTAAATTAATAAAAAAAGAACCTCTTACCTAGATGTTTTGATCTGTGCTGTCACACACTGGGTCTGAACATAGTCAACGGTAAGAGATATGGGGAGGATGACAGCAGAATTGGAAACAAGTACATCTCAGAGCTGTATCTTAAAGGCCAATTCCAAAGAAAATCAGTTTCTTAACTCATGGTAAAAATGACTATCCTACCAATCCTAGACTTCAGTGATGTCATTTACAGAACTGCCTCTATCTCCCTCCTGAGAAGGAGCTGGCCCTGACTACACACGAGACACCTGGCCCACTGGTATTACCTTGTCTACTTATCACTTTTACGTAAAACCCCTCTGTACCTAAACTCGTTTCAAATGAGAAACTCTTCTCAACATGCCCATTTGGTTAAATAAAGGTTAAATTAACAAAAAGATATATATATATATCAGCCGCGGTCGGTGGATCTTAATTGGGGAGGACGGGCTCGTATTACGCTCGGCACCGGAGTGAATGGAATGGTGCGCAACGAACAAAACCAATTGTTTTTTTGATTTGCACACATTCCATTCACTCCGGTTCTGAGCGAAATACGAGCCCGTCCTCCCCAATTAAGATTCACCGACCGCAGCTGATATATATATATAGTATTTACAAACATTACCATTGATGATTTTTGTCATATACATTGCTATGCCTGTCAATCCATCCGAGAACAACTGAGAGTACATTTTGGCTGCTTCTGTATCAGTCTGCACTTGCAATAACACAAGGTCCAAAATTTAAAATTAAATGAGTGCCCATCCCTTAGGGAGTTGCTTCCAGTGACACTGAATGTAGCCTAAGCCTATGGCCTACTTAGCTTTTTACTGTAACTAGTAATATCTCAATGGGTCACAAAGTCGTCCGGGAGCTATAGCTTGCATTCAGTAGGTAAAGATTGAAAGATAATCTGTCACAGATAAATTTTAAAATGAAGTCGCAATTATCACACAATATGCACAAACACAAAAGATACATGCTAGCGAGGCAGCTAGCTAGTTAGCACCCCATCAACATCTGTGACAAATACGGCAAGAAGCCCATTGCCTACTTAGCCATTCACAAATCCTTCACTGATACAATTTATCAATAAATCATCTGAAGTTGATCAACGACAATAACCTAGCTTGCTGCAATTCATATAGATTGAGCAATATTCTGTCTACCATTATTACAATTTTACATTGCATTCATCCAATTATATAATCAAAAATAGGGATGGGCCGATATCACTTTTTATGGAACGAGTACAAGTACTAAGTATTTCATTTTGGGTACTTGCCGATACGAGTACTGATACAAGTACTTTAAATAACTATGTCAAATGTCACATTTATCAAGCTAAAATCTGCTATTTCTTAGATGTTGATCACCAAATTCAAATATAGAAAAGTAAACGTTCCTACATATCCAGAAGAACAACATTTACATTGCAGGTCAAGTATGTGTAATATTTATTACAAATGTCAATAGTTTACGTCTCCTTCCCTAATTAGCTAAAATGAGAGAAACACGTTTGTGAAAGCGAATGCAATATCCGCATGTTTGTGTTCCCAGTTGCAGTAAGCATTGCAGACCTTTTGTGTAAAATGAGAATGACTGTTTGAAGTGACTTTCTGCAAACAGGGATTAGTGGGTCAAGTAGGTTTCTCATTGGGTCAAGTAGGTTGTCTAGCAACCGGAAGGTTGGTGGTTCGGAGGGTTGGTGGTTTGATCCCCGGGTCCTCCTGACCAAGTGTCGAGGTGTCCATGAGCAAGACACCTAACCCCAGTTGCTCCCGACGTGCTGGCTGGCGCCTTGCATGGCTGACACCGCCGTCGGTGTATGAATGTCTGAATGAATGGGTGAGTGTGAGCGCTTTGGTGGCCATTGTTTGTCAGAATAATGCACTATATAAATGCAGTCCATTTAACCATTTATAATATTCTGTTAAGGTATTTATTATAATCGGTACACAATTCTACAGCAGCTGTACTGTAATCTATTGAACAAAATATAATAGGCTACAGCCAACATTGTATTTCCTTTAAGTTATATTTCTTATTGTTAGTGTCAGAACTTACACTATATTGTTCACCCAGAAGTGTTGCAAACCGACATTTGTCTTTCATTCCCTAAGTTTAATTATTCACTCATATACGACGCTAGTATGCAGTGACTAGCCTAACAACTTGCAGCCTTTGTTCGGTCCTGTAATTAAATGTGCACTTTACTTGAAGATTCTAATATATGCACCTATAATTTTGCAAATATTAGGCTACATGAAAATAGCAATGAGAAAAGCGATTTCGTATTCCACCATTTGAACTCTACTAGAGAATTGTTATGAGGAAAATAGAGTTGTGATTCAGTGTTTTTCAATAGGCACACGTGGCTCCGTCTTTGGAATGATTATACATTTTAGGCAGTGATTTTGTGTGCAACATTATCCCATTTAAATCGCTTTTCTTTCTTTTTTTAAAATAGCAATAAATACAGTTGTACAGCTTTATAAGCTGGTCTCTGAAAGAGGACGTAGACTGTCGTTATCATCAATATGAAATATATGCTTAGTGCTGGAATACAGCTACATTTCCATTGAAACATTTACATGAATCAGATTTACCAGTTTGTTGGTGTTGTTGTTCCAATCGTTACATGGTGTTTGAGCAATAAAACTGTTTCCTATCTATATACTGCATTGTACAGTAGGCTACTATTCCCTCTCTGGCACGTTAAGAAAACAACTATGGCCATTTATGGCTAATCTGTAAAGTGTTGCGCAGCATAACGCTCTTAAATGTGGAGGAAGTATCGGCTTGGAGTATCGGCCCTTTTTCACAAGTACAGTGAAATAGCTAATAGCAAGTGTAGCTAAGAATTCGTTATTCTGTTTCCCATACTTGCTTTTAAAAGGAGACACGGCTTGAACCCAACAAGGAATTGTGGTTTTAAACATTTATCCAACAAAATTGGGAAACAAGAATGCAGCACACAAGTCACATTGGAAGTAGCGTAAAGTTTTTAAATGTTTGGTAAAGTTAACATGTACTATGGGAAAAGATAGGCTGAATGCACTGGCTATGTACTTTGTATTGAGCGGGACATCATCTAAAAATCCCTAGACTTCAATTAAATGGTGATTAACCTGTTTGCGTCCCAGAACGGTCATTGATGTGAGCTTCTCTTTAGATAAGGCCTTGTTTACAAACTGATAGATTCTCAAATCTGCTCGAGTCTAAACAAAATAATTTCCATACTGTTTGCATTTACACTGTGCTGTCTCCAGACTGCAATTTCTCATTTGTGGGTGTGTCATTCAAGACAAGTTGAGCTGGGTGCCTGAGCACTTTGCTCAAAAAACAGCCAAGCACATTGACTTACATGTGAAGATTTCTCCTGGGCTGTTTACAAAGCCCCAGGTGGGTTCTTTCGAATTCTTCTCCAGAGGTCAGTGGAATTTGAGAGAGACCTGCTAGTTTACACAGTATAATTGTGTCTCGTCCCGAACTCGGCTCAAGCAGATTCAAAAATGTTGCTGAAATCTATCGAAGTCTGTCATAGTGCAAAACGCCTCTATTGTAGGCTCAAGCCTATAGACCTCTTAAAGACCATCAAACACGTTTCCTTTCATGTTCAAAATGTCACGCTTGCCCATGGTGGTGTAGAAGGGATGAGACAAAAGTGAAGGCAAAGCCATGCATAAACAGTTTTTTTAAGGAAGGTAACACTGTTCTAAAATAATACTGCCTCGAGTGGCATAAACTTAACACTATACAAAAACAGGTAACTATAACCGACAGGGAAATTAAATAAACACACAGACTAAATACGAGACGAATTGAGGAATGATTGAAAACATCTGTGACCTGATTAGCAATACTGACGATCTATAAGAAGATGAGAACATGTGATATGATCAGCAAACTGGAATAGCGGGAACACAAGAAATACAATGCACACAGGGTAGAAACCTAAACTAGAACACACAGGGGAGCAATTAAAAAATGAACACAATACATGGAACATAAACAAATATGTACAGACCCCTTAGGGGTCAGAATCAGAAAGAGATTTATTGCCATTGTACACTAAGTTTTACCAAACCAGTCATTTTGTCTGGTCTATTGGAGCGTGTCTTTTCTGTACATTAATCACAAAAATGTGAACATTTTTTACCTTTTAAGGTACAGGATATTTACAGTATGTGAACAGGTATATGTTATTATATATATATCTACAGTATATGAACAGTGTAATGCATATAATATTCTGTAATGTATCAGCATAATGTAAACAACAGTCAAAATGGTTTAAACTTTTAGGGTGCAGGATATGAGTAGAATTTGAACAGTATATTTACAGTATCTGTACAGGTATTTGATGTGTGTGCTGGGGGGTCAGAGTCAGTTCAGTTTCAAGGGCATGTTCATGAGACCTACTGCTGTTGGGAAAAAACTGTGGTGAGAGGTCTTCAACCTTCTGCCAAAGGGATGAGTACTGAATAGTTGATTTTTCGGGGTAAGAGGGTTCAGCCACAATCTTGGCTGCTTTCCTCTGAGATCTGGAGGCGTGTCCTTGGTGGAGGCTGCAGCGTACCATAAGGTGATGTAGGAGGTCAGGTTGGACTCATGATGGCAGCAGCTGCGGTCCGTGGATCTTAATTGGGGAGGACGGGCACGTATTACGCTCGGGACCGGAGTGAATGGAATGGTGAGCAACGCACAAAACCCAGTGTTTTTTTGTTTTGCACACTGGGTTTTGTGCGTTGCGCACCATTCCATTCACTCCGGTCCCGAGCGTAATATGAGCCCGTCCTCCTCAATTAAGATCCACGGACCGCGGCTGGATGGCAGTATAGAAGTGCACCATCATAGTCTTTGGCAGGTTGAACATCTTCAACTGTGGCAGGAAGTACATCCTCTGTTGTGCTTTTTTTTTAGGTCCCGGTCAATGGTTGTGTCCAGGAAGTGGAAGGACTCAACAGAGTTTACTTGTGAGTCACACAGGGCAATGGGGAAGCTTAGCTGATACATCTCCAATGTCTTAAGGGCATTGTGTTCCAGGTTGTTCTGGTGGCACCAAGACCCCAGATGGTCAATCTCCATCTGTAGGTAGACTTGTCTCCATTAGTAATTAATCTGATGAGGGTGGTGTCATCTGCAAACTGTAGGAACTTGGCCAAGTTGTGATTGGGTGTACAGCTGTTGGTAAGAAGAGTATGGGTGATAGGACTCAGCATTGAGGGGAACCGGTGGTGATGGTCAGGGGGTCAGATGTCTTTCCCCAGCCTCGCATGCTGCTTCCTGAGGTGAGTAAGGAGGGTTGCATGCTTGTACAGTGACCTGCAGCAGGTGAAGGCTATGTGTTTGTTGTTAGTAGTTTTAAACATTTTTTCAATTGTTTTTACTGCTTGCTATCGGAACACCGCATTCCAAAATGTATGTAAATTAAATTTTACACAGGTTTTCCTAAATAGTGGATGCAAATGACAGTCAGTCAGTATAAGTCAAATTTTATTGAACAAACCTCCCATTGAAAACAGTAATTTACTTCTAAAAAAAATAAAACTCAAATAATAAAAAACTCAAAATGCACTGTTCAAAATTATTATGCACAACAGAGTTTCAAAACATTTTATAGGTTGTAAAGAACTGAAAATGGTCATTTGTTGAATTTGCAGCATTAGGAGGTCATATTTACTGAAATCAAAAGCTAATTCAATCAAACACGTCTTAAAGGAGAACTTCCGGTGATTTCAAAACGTAGCTCTGTTGTCTGTATATCTGAAGTGCTGTCAGTAGCGTTAATAACTCAAACAATCTGTATTGCCAAAATCGTGTTTACCTTTTGCTTCAGTATACAGCCATTACACATTTACGGGGCAAGTTAAAAAAACGTGCTTTGAGCCTCTAAACACGTTCAAAATGTCATTACTAGTGAACACAGCGAATTTGAACAAATATGTCCGTGTAAATACCTCTGTTTATTTACCATTTTCCAGTGAAGTCCACACCAGTCAATTGTCGAAGTCATACAATGTAATAATACAAAACTTATTTTTTCCACAAAAATAATGATTTGCGTTAGGGTTTTGAGGTGAAGCAGTACAATGTACTCAAATGACTTCATAACCACAGAGGTCAGTGCAACTGGTCTATAGTCAATAAGTCTGTTGATTTTTTACTATTTGGGTACTGGGATGATTATGGAGGCATGCTGGAAATGTCTCGAGTGAAATGCAAAAAATGTCAGAGTCAATCCCGGCTGCTTTATGGGGGTTCTGTTTCTTGAATAGTCTGTTGACATCGTCCAAGACAGAGGGTAGTTGTAGGGGCAAGGGTGGGGGTGATTGAGATGGGTGTACGCAACAATGGGGGGCTGGAAGACTGGGCCAGTGGGCTGCTGTAGATTTCTGGACACAAAGGTAGGAGGGATGCTGTCAGAACTGTCCCCTTGTCTTTAAAATCTGCAGTAGAAACTCACTCAGGTCATTGGCAAGACGCAGGTAGATGATGAAGTGGGGGAGTTTTGGCTTGAAGTTGGTGATCTCTTGTAAGCCTCTCCAAACTGCAGGGTCTTTGGCTGAGAACTGTTGTTGTAACTTCTCTGTATACATGCCCTTCTCTGCATACATGTCTTTCTTTACTACCTTCCCAAAGCTGTACTCAGCCATTCTGTATCCGTCTGTACAGAATTAGCTATCCTTTTCGGTACATATTTTCTATCTCTCTTCTATAATGACTAGGGGTGGTACGGTTCATGAAAAAACATCCGAACCATTCGGTTTACTTGTCTCGGTTCAGAGTGCGTGTGCGTCGCACGGTTCGTCGGTATTCTGCTAATGTGCACAAACCACTCACTGCCATTGTGTTTCAACACCTATGTTAAAACACTTACCAGAAATGACGAGCGGGATGAGCGTGACAAACGCAACAAATGGCAGCTGATTGGACGAACATATCTCATATTATAAGATAATAGTTCACCGAAACGTGTTTCTGAAAACATTTTAAGCGAGAAATAGGCCATAGAGTTGCTGAATCTGTCTTCATTTCAGATCGACAAAGGTCAGTTTAAAAGATTTTTGTCTGATTTTGAGAGCCGGCAAGATGAGTGTAGAGTGCTGCAGATGATGTCACATGTATTTTTCTAAGAGCTACACTGAAGTTGGCAGTTTGATAAATGCAAGTTATTTCAATTGTTGTTCTGTGATATTTCAAACTTCATGTGCTAAAAAGGCACATAGGTTCCTGTAAATGGCGATACAAACTCATTTTTTGCAAAAAATAAATGAAAAGCTTGTTGAAATCATCAATGTCTTCCCTTTTGCTGTATCAAAATCTCACCTAGCTTTCAAATTCCGTTCGTGCATGATTAAGGTATAACAATTTTTTAATACCGTATCCTAAATTGTGGATAATTAAGCTATATATAATATGCTGAAGTTTATTTCTGGAGTGTTAAAATTAAAATAAAAAATAAAAACAAGAACCATACAGAACCGAAAACTGTGACCCTAAAACCGTGATACGAACCAAACCATGGGTTTTGTGAACCGTACCACCCCTAATAATGACCACTATTATTACTGTGGTTAACATATTGTTTAATTCAGGTAATGATACAACACATTGTGATAAATACAATTGCAGTATCTAGTGGCAGTTGTTACAGTTGAAACATGTATTTAGGACCCTTTTTTGACATTGTAGGCCATGATAGAGCATTCTGTACTGTCAAGTACCCTATTATTCTTGCATTTGGCATGTGCTAATTTGTACCTAAAAACATTTTCAAATGCTTTGTCTGTGAGACAAATAGAATCAGGCCATTCTTGTGGGTACATATCTACAGTTTTTTTGTAGAGCATTTGCTATAACAAGTTATATAGTCTTGTTGTAGCTTGGTATCTCGGATGTGATGCTGCTTTTGATGTAAACTATTGATGGATGTATACTGCATTTAGCCCACACACCCAATATCACCACCAGCCATCACTGATCTTACTCCAATAAATGTTTATAAGAATCCTGGGGTGCACACATGGTTCATCCAAACACATGTTCCCCAAGCCACCAATTCTATTCACACTGTTCACCGAACACGGAAGCCATTAGTCGGATCATACACAGGATGATTATGTTCACCGACTTATCTAACCCAAATCCCGGGCAGTGCTATCGCAATTTTGCCTTGCCTCGTGCAGGAGGCCCAGGGAAAGTCAGAGAACCCATGGTCAGGCTCAAAGACTGTCCTGCAATGCAGACTTATGCGTGCAGTATACTTAACGTTCCCGACCTGGCACGCGCCAAAGTGACATCATGGGAGCACCGTAACTATTTATACTCGTGCTGGTGCTCGCGACACTAGTTGCAGTCTTTTCCTGAATAGAGGTGTCGCAACTGAGGAGAGGCTACTGACTTTCATCTTTCTACAGACTAGAAGAAGAAGGAGAAGGTAAAAGATGGCAGAACTGGCAGCAGCATTGAAGTTAATGTCAACAGTGGGTAAGGTTGTTGTTATGAACCATTTACAGTTTTATTATGAACCATTAACTGTGTTATTATGAATTGTCTACTGTGCTCTCGAACTCGTCCATGCTTCATGTTTCCGTTTTGTTGCCCGCCACTGAAAAAAAGAGTTGTGCGTGCTTGGCTCGCGCGCTCAAAATCCCCGCATGCCAGCAAAATCTACATAATTTCAATGTCACTTTGGCGCATGTCAAACAAGGACATGGTGTTGGAAAACTGGGGAATAAGAAAAAGAATTCTGTACACACGTAATAATACTTTTCTACTTCTGAGTTTCATAGCTATCCTGCGCAAATGTAATGCATGAAGCTCACGATTGAAACTAAGTGCTGGTTTTTACTGTGCAGATTTTCAAGACTCGAACTATGAACAGCTAGTATTTGACAACAACATTGTTGCCTTTCAACCGGCATGGGAATTCACCTAGTAGTCTATCAAATCTACTGAAGGAGATTATAACATGTGTGGCAGAGTAAATATTTTCTGGGCAGATGTCAGAACGAACTTTCCGTTGCTTGAAAACAAACTCCTCACTACAGAACATAAAGGTCAACTTTCTAGCATAGCTGCATGCTTTGCATTACTTTTGCTTAAAATATTTGTACTCATGTCTCGGTTGTACTGTAGCACAACACACCCATTTCATGACAAAATACACTATAACCTTACATTTTCTCTGACAGCGTAGACTATGTAGACATCTTAAGGTCAGCAATATAGAGGGGTCTGAGTGCTGCATATTTGCTATAAGAACAGACAGGAACATTAACAGACCATCCACCCAGGACTCCACCAACATTGATATCCTGCAGCTAGTGATGTCTGGACGCCCGATAACATGTCAACCTGACCCTATTCCCCATACGAAAATCTAATATATGGCCATATATGTATATAACTTATATGACTAAAATGGGCATATATGGAGGAAATATGATCACATATATGTACATGTATGTCAAAATGTACATAAATTGGCTGTTTTTATATGTGACATACAATTCCACATTTGATTTCCATAACTGCACGTACCTAGGCTTTACAGCAGGGCTGGGGTGAGTAATTGGGAGAAATGGGAGAATTCCCAGTGGGCCGCAGGTTGTTGGGCTTGTAAGGTGGTTTGCAAAATCTATTTTATAATTGCTATAATTGTTGCAGTTTGGACTGAGCCACCTGCCTGCAGATGTGAGGTAGTGTGGCCCACACGTCGAGCGCCTTTCCTACCTCTCAATCTAACATCACACACACTCACAGGTTGCTAACTTGGCTGGCACACCCCCACGGCCCAATTCAAACAAGCCCTCAAAATCTAATTGATTACAAGACCAGGGGTGTCATTTAGTTAATTATCGTTTACCCACTTAATATATTCGTTCCTAGCGTTTTTCAAAGCTGAAAACGTTAATAATGCTTATTTAAATTCTAATTGCACCAACCTCTTGGCCAACATGTGGAATCACAAATATTTACTCCCTGCGTGTGAGAAATTTACCTCCAACAGCGCATTTAGTGGTCTGTTCTCCTGAGTGCGCGCTACGGCAGAGACGTAGCAGACAAGGTGCAAGACAATATTAGCTAACTCCTGCATCCGTTTTAGAAATAGAAACACTCTTCCAAAACAAAGCAGACTCTTGGAAAATTCGTTTTCAAAACGGTAAAGACAATAGTTGCTGATATTTCAGTCAGGTGTACAGTCTAGCTCTACAGTCAGTCAGTACCTTAGCTAGTTAGCCAGCATGTAAGAGCTCTGGTTATGTACTGTACTGCAAAGTAACTGTATTAACTAGCTAAATGTGTAGCTCAAATATATAGCCTAACGGTAAGTAGCTCATTTTATTTATTTAATAAGAGAATGAAAGATGTACAGTGAAAGACAAACACATTGTAAGCCCTCATTCATACACATATAATTATATTTTTTAGCTTTGCATTACAGAGAATAATGAGACAACCAGGGATACAAAACAAAGTCATGCTGAGGCAGGCTGCAATAGTAGAAGATCAAGAGAGGAGGTAACTGCATATTATATTAAAAACATGTTTATCAGTCATGCATATCTGTTCATTATAAGTGACCGTTTCTGACAGGGCTGAGCCAGGCAGAAGCTATTGAATAAGTAGGACATGACGTATATCCTACTGGAGTATACGTCAAATCTTCTCAGAAATCTGTACTTTGGTAAAAGTCCTCTATTAACATTTTAATAACTTTTTTGGCTAATTGTTTATCATTCTAACAATATATTTAATGTAAGCTATCCTTGCTATACTTAATCTACAATATATAAAACTATTTGTTAAGCAAAGTGTCAATGTCATGCTCAGGAATGTATTTGCTGATTTAGGGTTGGCTTGTAAGCGTTGTGTCATTTGTATACGGTTGTGTACAATCGTTAGGATCCACCTCTCAATAATTAGGTCAACCACCACCAAAACTTAGTACAGATCAATTTGCACATGTTTACATACTTTTTCAAAACAGTTCAACTTCATTTGAAAACCTTACATAACACAATATGTAATAATACACCAATTTGCTAAATTTTTACAGTAATACCTTATTGAAATACAGTATATTTCAAATTTAAAAATAGAAATACTATCAAAACAATTTGACCAACCACAGCTGATTCCCATTGTAGCTGAACTTCTACCCAGGTGTTAGTCTTTCAATGTCATTACCATCTATACAAAAGGGGACATCTTGCTATAGTAATAATGTAGTACTTTAATGTCACCCTGGATCGAGCCAGAGATAGACAAGTGGCTTTGCTGTGGATGGTAACCCTGTCTTCTCCATTTGGCCACAGGTTAAATAGCATTGCTACTGTGTATGTATCAGTAGATGGTGTAGCCTATATACTGTATAATTTATGGAATTTTGGAATCACTCAATGCCAAAAAATGACATGCAACATATTGAAGTATATTGCATCATGTCTTATTCATTCCTGTAATATTGTAACTTCCAGCCCAGTGTGGGCTGGCGTTACCATATGAACTGAGATACGGACTCATTACATTATAGTTTATTTTTCTATATTCCATTGTTACATTTGCCATTTAAGAATATTGTGTTTTCTGTTTAATAATGTATATGTCCCTTTAAGTTCATGTGACACCTCTCTCTGGTTTGGCCATTTCGAGGATAGGGTTTAGGTTAGGTTAGGCTGGTATCTTGTAGATCTGATGATAAATGATTACGTTCAGCCGTGTTCTATTAGCCAGTTAGTTTGCTTTTTATAAATGGTGGCCAAACTAGATAGAGGTGTCAGTCATTAAATATCTGTTCTTTGTGTGGAAGGCTGTCCGGGAGTTACACTATATCAAATGTAAGTTGTGAAAAGAGTGTTGTTGGAGTTTGGAAGTTTATGTGTATGCTCTTAACTTGTATGTTAGCTGTCAGTGTTTATGCCACTGTGAGAGCATATTATGCTATATAAGTATACTTGTTGTGCACTTGCATTTACTTGTTCACCTGCAACTGTACTAGGTTGTGAAAAGAGTGTGATATGTGCTTGAGTTTATGTGTACGCTCTTTACTTGTATATTAGCTGTCAGTGATTATGCCACTGTGAGAGCATAGTAAGCTATATAAGTATACTTGTTGTGCACTCGCTTCAACTGTTTGCCTGCAACTGCATGTATATGTATGTTCCTGGATTGTTCATTAAAAACAAGCAACAACCATCTACTACCTGCTCTGGTCTCCCTCTCTCTACACCACACCAACACGTGACAAATATATAATGCAGGGAATTCTAAACAGTGGAGAGGGTTCATTCTTGTTTTGTGAAGAAGGAATCTGTTCTCAGTGTTGCTTAGGTTATTGTTTTATACAAGTGGTACACAGAACAAAGAAAAAGTTATTCTGAAATAAACATACCTCATTCTTCAAACTTAACATTTAGCTTATTTGGTCAATGACTCTTTATTTACTGTAGTTGTCAAATTACTGAGGATATTTTGTTTAATAGTGTTAGCATATACATTAGAGTTGTCTCTCTCTAAATAAATAAATAAATAAAACATGTACAGTAGGAATTAACACATGTAAAGGGGGTAGATTACTTGAAGTTACTATTTACCCCATCACAAAATGGGCTGGGCCATCATGAAACTCACGGGCTGAAAATGTGTCCCACTCCTATGGAAGAATTAATTGGACTTTAATATTTGTAACCCACAGAAGACAATCTACAAATGTGTACAATGATGCGCAAATATTTCACTATCTGCAAATGTGTATTTTTACATTTGTGATGTGTAAAATCATATCCACAAAACTACAGGGTGATGTGTACAACACAAAACTGTTTTACACATTTGCAGATTACTTCCTGTGAATTTGTGGGTCATGTTACATTTGTAAGTTCCTTTTTACACATTTGTGGAATTTTGTCCAATGTGTACTGCGGAGATCTGTAAATAAACATATACACAAATATCTCACGATTTGCAAATACACACAATTAAATCTGTACAA